>JALBCR010002451.1:507500-674732 GCA_030710515.1 Abscondita cerata | reverse complement strand
TTATTACATTGCTATTATTTATCTATTAATTATTAAGAAATAAAGCAAAAATCTAAATATGGTAAAATATACCTACGTGCATATGTGCTATGTGTAAGTTCATCGGTACTTTCAATACTTTGTGGTTGAAGAACTTGTAAATCTAAACATGTTAAAATACGGGTGGACCATGAAGTTCGTTCAGCAAAGTTTTGTATAGCACAAGTTGACTTAAATTAGTACTTGTTTTATACAATTTTATTTATTTCAAGGTATAGAAAAAACATTAGAGTTTTAAAGTGTTTCTTGCGCAAAAAATTTTGATTTTAGTATACCAAATTTAACTTCCGATTAAAAGTTTCATTTTTAAGTGTCAAATATCATATTTGACGTCATATTTATATTTTAAGGATTACATTTCACTTCCGGTCTCAATTTTTTGAGGTGACATTTTCTTTTGAGGTGTCATATTTCATTTCCGGTTTTCAATTTTGAGGTGTCAGATTTCACTTACGGGTTCAATTTTTACGAGGTGTCAACTCGCAAGTGAAATTCTGACCCATCGGAAATCTGGCACCGGTTGTCAATTTTGACACCACAAAATGAAACCGAAGTGAAATTATGACACCTCAAAAAATTGAAACCGGAAGTGAAATCATGACACCTCAAAAATTGAAACCGGAAGTGAAATATGACACCTCAAAATTGAAACCGGAAGTGAAATATGACACCTCAAAAATTGAAACCGAAGTGAAATATGACACCTCAAAATGAAACCGTAAATATACCCTCAAAATAGAAAAAAATAAATTCCTCCTCTCCCCACACCCCCAGGGGGCAAGCCCCTGACCCCCCCTAGGCCCCCCCTTACTACGTTTGCCCCCCTTTGGTGAAAACAAATCATTTACATCTTAGTACTTTTATTTTATTTTATTTTTACATTTTAAAATTATTTCATTATAAATATGCGTTCTGTGATTATCTTCGAATATATAAGAAATGTTTTTATTTATTTCTTCAATTCTTTTAAGAAATCTATATCTATCACGTGCCTTTTCTTCCCAGTCTCCTTTTCTTGCTTGCTGGTGAGCAAACTTCCACATTACTATGTTCTTCACTTCGCATTCAACTCTGAACCGTACAGTTTTTCTTTCATTATGTTAAACTTTAGAATATCTTAAACTGCGTTATACATATTCTATATTGTACCCCTCTTATGCTGTTACTGTTTGGTGACGTTGGGAAAGATATAAAAGCCTTCATAGTATTGATAAATTTTGAGTTGTTCTATTACTACTCATAATAAACGTAATAATGTGGATGTGTTATGCCGAACAATCGTGGCCTAAAGCTGTTGATTTACGTAGTGCTGTTGAACGGTTGGTAGAACAGCTTTACTGCTTTGGAGTTTGATGCCGAACATGAGATTAACTACAATCGAGGGTTTTATACAGAGGAAGAGTGTTATGTCTTAGCAAAAAGTATAAAAGGTGTGGCTCTTTTTGTCGAGCATACTTAGCTGATATACTCACCGTCGAGATTTTAATGGATTTGCTGATTGATGTGGGATTAGCTCAATTTGTTGAAGACATAAGGGAATTTGTTGATGTTGATGAAGAGTACAAGGAGAACGACAACTAAAAGATTTTTTTTCTTATTGTAAATTTTTATTGTAATTTTTAACATGATTGTAAAAATATTACTTTTATTAATAAATAAATAAATATCATATTATTTTTTTTTTTTTTTTAATCTTTTATTGAACACTACAATTTACACAAACACCAAAATTATATAATTAACGTATACTTATTGTACTAATGATACAATATTTTTATTGGAATATATTTTACAATTCGATCGTGAAGAATCAAACAGTATGCTGTGGTTTTATCTGGAATAATTAAATTAGTTTCAAATTCTACTCTTATATCTACGGGTCCTCTTTTAAGATCATCTTTTTGTTTGGAACAATCAATCACTACTATGGGCGCAATTTCTTTAAATTCTTCTCTCGTAAATATTGGTTCAGTTTCTTTATAAAGAAATGCTGATTGAAAATCAGCAAACATTTCATAAAGTAGTGCAAACTGATTTTTTTTTAAATTCAGATTTAAATTGTCATACGGGTAAACGGTATCATTTAGAAACACTTTAATGTTACTTAAATCACAATGATCGAAACGACTACAATTTTTTGTTAGTTGATTTTTTCTATCTGTTTGAAACGCTATAATTAAGCATTGAGGTTTTTCTACGGTAGTTTTAATAGCCCACGTATGCTTTTGAGTTTGAGGTAATAGCGGATACTCATGTAACTCTCGACTTCTGAACGGAATGTACAATTCTCTTGCATGCTTAACAACGTCTAATAATCTTAGCTGTTCTTTAATTGCGACCGATATATGGGGCATTCGCCAAGCTATTTTATGTAAATGAACCTTCACATTTTTGTTAAATCATTTAGTATCAATGCATTATTATCAGTATTGCTTCGAAGTAATACTAGTTCTTGTCTCGAATTTATTAATACTTTTTTAAAATCGTCGCACAATCCTAACACTAATCGAAGCGGTACAACAATATCAAAGTATCCACTTGTTTCATCTATTAACGTAGAACTTTCTTTTGGAAACCAGCCTCCATTTTGTAGCGCTCTGCTTTGTTCATTATTATAAGAAACGTAACCTTTCAGAACAGAAGTAATTCCTGGATTTCTAACGCGATCGACTACGTTTCCAGCTATTTCTAAACGAATTTCATCGAATAGGAATAAAATGCCCATGTTAATAAATTTAACATTGCTTGTTTCCACAACGGTTTCTCCGTCTTGTACTTCTACTTTTCCTTGAAAATGTATGGAACTATACCAAGGTAGGGTGTATACTTCCTGTTGTTGAATAGGTATCCTTATTTCATCGTTGTTATTGAAAGAACTTGATGCGTACGGTGGGTGGGTTCGTTTTTCGGCGTAGGAAATAGCATTGTCAAATAGAGGAATTTCGTTAACATTCAAAACTTCAAAATTCATTTTTTATGGTCTCGTTCGTAATTTAAATCCCAGGGACTTTAAGAAATCTCGATTTTCTCTTGTTAACTGTTTCAATCTTGATGTTCGAATGACTGATTTTCTTTTCTCTGGTTGTATTTATGTTCTTGCCAACAGATTTGTACTTATTAAACACTATACCCATAACAGAATTTTATCGAATTTTTCGTAGATGCAAACGTACTGTTATCACTTCTCCTCTAAAATTGACTATATTTCCATCTTGATCTGTTATTTTAATAGTAACTTGGTCTATTTGCTTGGTGTTGATTGGTAAATAAATAACGTTAGCGGGAGCTTCAATAATTTTATAACCGGGAGGAACTGATGGAAAAACTCGTGAACAACGTGCACTTGTTCTCCGTTTCTGTATGCACCAGACAATACGATATTACATTCGATACATAAAGCATTTACTTTAGATATTTTAGATGGAAAGTCTGATACATAGGTCTTACCTGCTTTTAGTTTTCTGCTTTTAAAACCCAATAAAGTTCCAACTGAATCTGATTTGGTGAAATCAATATCGAAATTAGCTTTAACTTGACATCTTAGTGTGTTGTTGTTTCCATCCAGCTTTAAATGTATTGGTGAATTGATTCCTTTATCGTAATACCCAAGTTCTCTAATTAAGTATTTATTGAGATCATCAATTTCGTAAGCACCTTCACTTATTTTAATAATAGATTGTTTACCGTTTTGCAGCGTAAAATAAAATTTGTTATTAGTGTTATCTACGTTTGCAATTGAATTAAAAGTTTCTAAATTAATCAACCCCAATACATATTCACTATCATCTAGTATAATAGGGGATAATAACTACTAGAAAGTATTGATTCTGTACCAGACAATGTAAACGTTAGTGACATGATATTACATACGCTTTAATGAAACAACTGAGTTTTTAAAGTATATATATTAATAGTTATACAAAAATTGTAAACATAGATGTCCGCAATTTACAGTATTGAATGATTGAAAACTTTTATGATTATAGTTTATGTCACAAGGTCCATTGCTGTTTAAATAACTTATTAATTCGATTGGTGGTTGTAAATTCCAAAACTATCAAAATAAACCGAACTGTTTCCAAACTTTTTATATGCAGTCCAATGTGTTCCTTCTCCTTCTTCATTATCTAGGTTTACTATACCGCATTCGTTAACACGAACTTTATTGGTAGGTAGGAGTTTTTCATAAATACCCTCTAAAATTAGATATATCCAATAGTTTTACATATTTTTTAGATCCACGTCGGTCAGTGCTCGTTTTGGAAGTTTTATTGGTAGTTTTTCGAGAGTTTTGTGGTCCTAAAAAAGACCGAGTCCTTTTTGTATGGTTTCAAGTATAGTCCATTTCCCGACTTTCCTAAAGCAATAGATTCCATGGTTTTGTTATGTCTTTGATTTTCCTCTAGTTGTTTTTTGGCTTGTTTGGCATCATTAACCGCCTTTGCTATTCCTGCTGCACCACCACTTAAAGTTCCCAAAGCCCCGAGTGCAGTAAAAATTGGAATTAAGGGTAGAAATCCTCCAATCTTGGGTATAGGTATTACTCGTGTTGGTTTTAATATCTTTTTTCCTTTTAATGATTTTATTGATTTTACTGCTGTTTTGATAGCATCAGATGGATTGTTAAACTTATATCCTTTTATTGCAGATTTTGTGACTTTCAGCACGTCTTTAAATTTCAACCCTTTTCCTTTTTTAATGCGTTTCTTTGCTTGCGTTTTAAAATTTTATTTTTCTTAAAACAACCCATGCCGAGTTTTACTTTAGCTTTCATCGCTGTTGCTACACCTAATGCTGCAGCTTTTCTCCAAACAAAGCGTCCGATGAATGAACTCTCTTTCGCTTTCTAATAAAATCAAATCAGCTCTGTGTCTATTTTCCAAATCGTTATGGTTGTTATAGGCTATATCATGAATTTTACAAGCTTCGTCGAGCTTATTAACACCTTGATCACCTCTAGCTAATCGCTTCGAGAGTTTTGTTCCAGGACCACAGAATTTATAACCCGGAATGTGCAGTTCGAATGGTAATTTATTAATAACGGAATTTACAAGACCGTCACCGTGACGATTCTTCCTGACAATTTTACTTTTTCTAACCATATTTGGTTGCGAAGAGGTTATTTATAGTTTTTAATCGTTCAAGCGCACGATCAATACTAAATCAACTGTTTAAATGTAATTATGTTTTTATTTGTTTTAAATCAATGTTTCTATTTAGTTTTTAACAAAATGCGCACTGTGCAACAGCCGATAACTTTAACGGTTTCTAATAATGATTTACAGATTTCTGAAACCTGTCAAAGACATGGTGAGTTATTACCGTCTACAATACGTTGTCTTATTGTGGGACCCTCGAACTGTGGAAAACAAACACTATGATCAGTTTAATTGAGCACGGAAACGGGCTTCGATTTGAAAACGTTTACGTTTATTCTAAATCTCTTTCAATCAAAATATCGCTATTTAGAAAATCTTTTAAAACCAATCCAAGGTATCAATTATTTTGCTTATAACAATTTAGAAAACAACATTCCATCTCCATCGCAAGCAAAATCAAATTCCATATTCATCTTCGATGATGTTGCTTGTGACAAACAAAATTTAATGAGAGAATATTTCAGTATGGGTCGGCATAAAAACATAGATTGTTTTTACTTGTGTCAAACTTATAGCCGTATCCCAAAACAGTTGATTCGAGACAATGCAAATTTTTAATACTATTCAAACAAGATATTATGAATCTGCGTCATGTATATGAGGATAATGTCAGTGCTGATTTAACGTTCGATAAGTTTAAAGAAATTTGTTCATTATGTTGGGAAAACATATATGACTTTTTAGTTATAGATAAAGAGAGAGGTATTGATTCGGGTCGATACAGGAAAGGATTTGACATATTTATTCAACCGCTGAGTTCTAAATAAGATGCACAATTATTAAACATTATTTAATTTTTAATTTCCTCAAAATAAACTTCATAAAAAATTTTGAGCGATTTCATAGACGTTATTAATTATCTGTTTAAAAGCGATTAACTACGTTTAGTACACTTCACTGTTCTGTTGAACGGTTGCAAGTAAACGCTTCAGCAGTTAAGTCGCTGTCTTACAAATATTGTTGTATATAAAGAAAATATTATACTATGAGTTCTGCAACTACTCATTCTAATGAAATAGAATTAACAAAAGATTAATTAAAAACGAGAAGAAGTAAAGCGTAAGTTAGAATTACTAAAACAAGATGAGGTCATGCAGGAGAATGTATTCCTTCCGATCACTAAACGTCTAGAGACAATATCGGATCACCTAGAAGGTACAACAGTTAGTCATAATTCTAATAGTGCTTTACTTAGACCAAGTGCAAAATTAAAAGTGAAACTGATTCAAGTCTACATGTTGCTTCAACATTAAAACAGAAGATAAACTAAATTCTAAAATATCAAAGCTTAAGTCGCAAATAAGTGCATTAAAACATGATAAAGTATCCTTTCCGGACTATGAAGATGAGTTACCTCGTGATGCAACTTCTACACCTAATTCAAATGAAGAAGTCTTTATTGCAGAACTAAGTGAAAACGATGATTTAGAAAATTATAACTTTGAAGATTTAATTAATGAATCTGTTAACGAGAGTAAAAAGAATATAGAACACGTCATTGATACAGAGGATTATGAAGAATACTTAAATAGTTTTGATGAATTACCGAGAAATTATATTGATGCTATGATTCGTGATACCAAAGGAGCATATGATCACAGAACTGGAATACGACACGATAGTTTTGAAGAAAAATATTACATAGGAAGTTCAAAAGTAGATTTTGTGGGATCAGATATAAAAGTTGATAATCACTATTTTAAAGGCACCCCAGGATTGTATGAACTATTGTTTAAAAACCTTCCTAAAAATACACGGATGAAGATCTGTATGCGTATAAGGATATTTTAGATATTAGCAACGCATGCAGGCGTCATTTTAATCCTAATGAACGAATTGTTGGAACAAAGTCAAAGAAATATAAAACTGTTATCGGGCCTTTATATTTCAAAGGGCCAATAACAAGATATGATTCTCCAAGAAGAACAAATGTAAAACTTGGTACGGGCATGTTAAAAAGGTTAGCAGTTCACTTTTCGATTATGTGTATTGGGATGACCCTAATGAGTTGGTTGACCGACTAAAATTGTTAGTAGCATCTCAGACTGCTGGTAACACCAGTCATAATAACGAAATAGTATCGATAATAGAAGAACTTCAAGAAGCAGGTATAATATACTGAAATGACGTTGGATAAATTTGGACGTCATATAATTAAACATCCTCAAGTATCTGTAGTTAATCAAGACATGTTTTACCATCACATCCTAACGTTTACATCCAATAGTATTTTTAATAGTAAGTTTATAATAACCCCGTATAACACCGATTACGTATTTCCACTACGATATGGACTAATTGATAATATATTAGTAAATAGAAACGACGTCGTTATTAATATAAACGATAACACATTATCAAAAGAAGAAGCAATTAACTATACACTAAAATTAAATGATAATATATCATTTCAATTAGATAATGATATTGAACAAGATATGGTTCCGTTAAAAACGATACGGTTTGTTGACTATGAATTACCTTTAAAACAAAATGATGATACAAAGCAAGATAGTACTCAATCGAGGAATTTGCGGTCTGTGGACAATGAATTATCATTGAACGCAGCGAGAGCACTTAAACTACTACAACAGATAAAACCCTGTTTGTTGAAATAATTCTTAAATGTCCAATAAATTTTGAACAGTATTCATAATGGCTCCACGAAAGCAGATTAACAAGTATAAACCATCTAGAATTAAGGAGGACGTGGTGTTAGAGTTACATAAACCAGCAAGAATTAACTTCAAAAGGCGACGGGTCATCGTAAAAGGTATTAACGAAACCCTACAAGCTGATCTCGTTGAAATGATTCCTTATGCGAAACAAAACAAAATTTTAAGTATATACTGGTTGTAATTGATTGTTTTTCTAAATACGTTTGGACTGCTCCTATCAAAACAAAAGATGGGAAAGATGTGACAGAAGCTATGAAATTAATCCTCTTGCAACTGAATGCTTCCCAATTCATTTACAAACCGATCACGGTTTAGAATTCTATAATAAAACGTTTCAGACTCTTATGAAGAAAAACAATATAAATCATTATAGTACTTTTAGCACAAAAAGGCCTCGATAGTCGAACGTGTTAATCGTACTTTAAAAATTTATTGTGGAAACAGTTTAGTTTGCAGGGGCACTATAATTGGGTAAATATATTACAAAGCATAACAACCCGATACAACAACACCTATCATCGAACAATTAAAATGAAACCATCCATGGTTAATAAGAAAACGAAAAACTTATATTAAATTCTAATTATAGTAATATAAAATTGCTCATGTAAAGAACAAATATTCAATTGGAGATCACGTTAGAATAAGTAAACGTAGACAAATATTTCAAAAGGGTTACACTCCAAACTGGTCAAATGAGATTTTTGTAATAAGAAAAGTTAAACTAACAAATCCAACTACTTATCTATTAAGAGATAAAATAGGCGAAGATATTCTTGGAGGATTCTACGAAGCAGAGCTTCAGAAAGTGAAACATCCCGATGTATACTTGATTGAGAAAATTTTAAAAGAAAAAGGAAATAAAATATATGTAAAATGGTTAGGTTTTAATACAAGTCACAATAGTTGGATTGATAAAAAAGTATCGCTTAAGTATGCATGCATATAAGTAAAATAATTGTAATAATTCTGTAATATAAAAATACGTTAAATATAACAATTTTAATGTTCTACTTTGTTTACTTTATATCCTGAAATATCAAATTTCGCTAACCTGCATTAGCATTCTACATTAATTGAGATGAAAGTTCACTAACCCCGAAGTAAGATGTGAACTTAATTTAGGGCAAAAGTCTTTAACCTACAGCGACCCCGTCTCTTGTCCCGTTGGTTCAATTACCCTCGAGCGGTCTCGAACTGTCCCGGACCGCCCCAAACTTCCCGCGCGACCTTGAAGAATTCCGAGCGACCTTGAACAATTCCAAACGACCTTGAACAATTCCGAGCGCCCTTGAACAATTTCGGTCATGCACGGACGCCCCTGCAGGCAAACGAGGACAACAGACATTTAAATATCCCCACTACAAATTCAAATTTCGCGCCAAAAGTGAGCCAGAAACGGTACTACTACACTACTCTCGGCAATCATCCGGATGCTCATTCGACGATCTGCACGCACAATTTGGTTGATTTTGGTCATTGTTTCCGGGGTTCAAACAGTGGCAGGGCGACCTGGGCGCTGGTCATCTTTAGTGCTCTCTCGGCCCTCACTGAAGCGCTTACACCACTCAAAAACACGTGCACGAGATAGAGAATTGTCCGCGTAGGCCTCTTGCAACAATTTATAGCACTAAGTCGGAGTTTTTTTCAATTTAACGAGAAATTTGAGATTGATACGTTGTTCTGTTTTTCGTCACACATGGTTTTCGGCACGAGAAAAAAACACGTTCGTTTCAAACCGCTACTGCACAAATACTATAATAGTGACGTAAACGTGTTTTGGTACGTGCATAGAAAAGATATCTACATACCCAACACACTACTCGTTTTTCCCCCATCCGTCTAAGGCGCCGTCTAGGCGGACAGTCTCGTTATTTAATAGCCAGCCCTCGTATACACTGGAAAAATACTTAAGGGTTTAAACGACCTTCGTATTTATATAAGTGATTGTTGTACTGTATTGACAAAACTCTGTTTAACACAATTTATCTTTTTTTTAAGTGTTGTTGATTCAAAAGAAATAAGCCAAATTAACCTTAACCTTTATCTAATTTTGAAAGAGCGCCAAGAAAATTTTTTAAATGTTAACAAATCCATAAATATTTTGAAATAATTGTGCCAAAAATTGCTCTATAAGAGAACTGGATTGAGAAAATTTTGTAGCTTCATTGATAATTTATTAAAAATTATTTTTTACAATTTGAAGTACTTAATACTGAGTAGGTAATTTACTTAAAACTACATTTTAGAGTTGAGATTATTACCTTTTTGGGTGATATTAGGGAGGCGTTAAAAAGTAAATTTATGTTTACAAATACCCTGTGTCCAAGATAAGGATGAACAGCGTGGGGATCTTCAAAACGGTAGAAGACACAAGGTTGCTCAAATTACAAAAAAGTTGGGAATTTAGAGTATATTTACATGGTGTTTGAAAAAGTTTAATATTTTACGTTTTCGAAAAAAAAATCAATTTTTTTGGATTTTTATTTTTCGTATTTTTTGCGGTTATTTTTAAAAATATTAAAAATCTATAAACAATTTTATATTGACACTTTTAGAGCTTTAGAAAATGGTGCTTTCAAATTTTTATTCCAACATTTCATCTCGGAGAAACCATCAACAAGTTTATTTTTTTATATGGCCAGCATACAAAAACAAAAAACATTTGGTAGCGTTTTTTATTACAAATTCATTAATGTATCACACATAATTGTTTAGAACTTAATTATATATATATATATATATATATATATATATATATATATATATATATATATATATATATATATAAAACAGCACTTTAGGCCACACGGCCTTTGGCTTTAGTTTGTTCTTTCCACATCTTTCTGTTGTTTACACTTTCTTCCCAGTTCATAATTTTGAAGTCTTCTAAATCCCTTTTATTTCGTCCCACCATGACTTTCTTGGTCTTCTTTTTCTTTTCCTTCCTTCTGGTTGACTTAACAGTATTTCGTGGATTAATTCATTTTCATTTTTTTTTTATATGCCCCATCCATCGCAGTCTACTTTGTTGTATTATGGTTTTTATATTTTCTTCAGGGTAGATTTCACTCAATTCTATTCTATTTGTTCTTTGTCTCCATATTGTGTTTTCATTTATACCTCCATATGTTCTTCTTAAAATTTTTCTTTCCCAAGCTTCAATTTTCATTTCCAGTTTTGTTGATAGTACCCACACCTCACTTCCATATGTCACAATTAGTCTTATCACTGTTGTGTATAGTTTCACTTTTGCCATTTTTGATATATTTTTATCTTGTAATATCTTCTTTAACCCCCCTGCACTTCTATTTCCAGCTAATAATCTTCTTTCGATTTCTTTCTGTTGATCGCCTCCGCTACCTATTTCAACTCCTAGATAAACTGTGTTATTCTTTAATTTGAAACAATATTGATTTTCGTTGTTTTCTGTTTTAAAACTTAGTTGTAAATCTTTTTTTTGTTTTTTATTACCCAGTATCATATATGTTGATTTTTCTTCATTTATTTCTAGCCCTGCTGTTCTTGCTTCTGCTTCTAGCCTTTTCATTCTTTCTCTCAGTTCGGTATTTGTGCGCGATTACTAAATCGTCCGCATATGCTAAGCATTGGTATGGCTTTTTTAGTTATAGTGTGTCTTTATGTTACTTTTTTTTAGGTTATATTCTAGTACGATATTAAACAGTTCGGGCGATAGAGGGTCTCCTTGTCTTAGTCCGGTATTGCTTTCAAACTGCTCGGATAGCTGTTCTCCTATTTTCACTTTGTTTTGTGTTGTTCTTAGTGTCATTGCAACTAGATCTATTAGATAATTAGAATAACCTAGTTGTTTCATTGCTTGGATTATTTCTGTGCGTTTGATTCTATCATAGGCGTGTTTAAAGTCGAGGAATAAAGTATGTATTTGTATGTTTTGGGTCCACATTTTTCATGTACTTGTTTTAGTATGAAGATGTTGTCAATTACTGATTTCCTCTTTTAAAACCTGCTTGATATGAGCCTATTTTTGTTTGGACTCTTCTTGTAGTTTATTGTTAATAAGCGTAGCTAAAATCTTATATATTACATTTAGCAGAGAAATTGGTCTGTAGTTATTTGTTTGATGTATGTTTCCTTTTTATAAATTGGGCAAATTATTGCCAACGACCATTCTTTTGGCATATTTTTTGTATTCCACACAGTCTTGATTAGTTTATATATTTGATTCTTATATCTTCGTTAGCTTCTTTTAATAATTCCACTACAATGTTGTCGGATCCTGGTTTTTTTTATTTTTAATTTTTTTATTACGCTTAGACATTCTTCTAATGTAGTCTTGTTCTCCATCTCTCTCCGACTTACTGTCTACGTTTATCTGTTCTACTTCAGTAGTTTATAACATTCTGGCATAGAGCTGTTTCCATATGTCGAGTATTTTCTTTGTATCAAGCGTCAAAGTTCCATCAGTGTCACAAAGAGCTACTACTGGTTTTCTACCGTCCCTGTTTCTGTCCCTTATATTTTGTAAACTTTTTACATTTTTATTTTTAAAAGCTTCTTCTATATGTTCTATTATTTTTCTTTGTCTTCTTTTCTTTCTTCTGCATATTGTATGTGCTTGTTTCCTTAGCATAATGTATATCTTATGGTCTTCCACAGCTTGCGTTTGAAACCATTTCAGTCTGGCTGTTCTCTTTGTTTCTGTTATTTCTTCGCATTCTTTATCAAACCATTTGTTTTTCCTTTCTTGGATTCTGAGACAAGGAATTTTGTACTTACGTTTATCACTTACGTTTTCTTCTATTTTTTCTCCTTTTAGTTTTTCTGTAAGCGTGTATGCATATTTGTTTTTGTTGTATTTTCTTTGAGTTTTCTACATTTCTTTGATACTTTCCTATCTTCTTTTGTCGTACCATTTCATTTTTGCCTGTGTAATGGTTGCTTTCACCATAAAGTGGTCCGAGCTTATATCTGCCCCCTATATGATCTCACTAATTCTACATGATTTGATTGTCTTCGTGTTATGAGCAGGTGATCTATCTGATTTCTTGTCTTTCCATCAGGCGATATCCATGTTGCTTTATGAATATTTTTCTTCTTCTGCATTGTGCTCTTGATTGCCATGTTATTTCTTGCCGCAAAGTCAATTAATCTTTGCCCATTTTCATTTGTTTCTTCATGTAAACTTTCTTTCCCTACTATTGGTTAATTTATTCTTTATTTTCTTGTTCTGCCATCTCCGTAGGTGCGTGTACATTTATAATGCTATATTTTCTGAACTTTCCTCTTATTTTTAGATAGCTTATTCTGTTATTTGCCGTTCTAAAGTCCAATACTTGATGTTTTAATTGGTTTTTTACAAAGAAACCCGTTCCAAACCTGTTTTCCTTTCCCCCTCCATTCATCCGTATGTACCCATTAACTTCTCTTATACTTACATCTTTAATGTTTGATTCTTGTATTGCCATTACATCAATCTCGTATTTGTCGCTTTCTTTTGTTAGTTGTGTTATTTTTTCTTCTCTGTTTAGGCCCTGAACGTTCCAGAAGGCTAAATTAAGTTTTGTACTTTTTGTTTTGTTATTTTTTTGATTTTTTTTTATAATACTCAAGTTATTTTCCATCGCTTGTTTCGTCGTCTTTGTTCTGTCCTTCATTAACGTACTTAGTTTTTGGTGCTGCATCTTCGATCTTTTTAGAGTTCCCCCTTCTTCATCGCTCCATAGAAACCTCTTCCCGTCAATTTCAATTTGTTTGTAACTTACTTTTACGTTTTTCCCTTTCATTATTTTTCTCTCGCTATTTTTCTTATCGCTGCCTGCATTTTTTGTTCTTCCGTCGTTAAGTCGCTGTCTATAAATATTTTCTTCTGTCCTAGTTTGTATTTTCTTCTAAGTATTTCGATTTTTTGTTCAAAGTTATTTAGTTTTACTACTACTATCTTATTATCCACATTTCCAACCTTCTATGCTTCATTGATATTTGCTTCCACTCCGATTTCATTTTTTATAAATTGTTCTATCCTTTGTTTTATATTTCCGTGGTTGAGCCATTTCCCCAGCACAAGAATCCTTAAATGGGAGAATAAATTGACAATATACGTGTAATTTGAACTAAAAGTAAGAAATGAATTTTATTCTGACTAACTCGACTTAAAATGACAATAATTGGCAAAAATTAACTTTGATATAGTAGGGTACCTACTTGATTTTAACTTAGGTTTTTTCTCTTTTTTTTTGACTTTTCATATGAGTTTTCCAAGTAATCCATTGTAAAATTTAAGTAACAATTATTTAAACTTCATGTAATATTTATTTTAATTGAATTTTTATTGTTTTAGGAACCTTTTGGGATTTTTTGATTTATGTGTAGGTAAGTACCTAAATTCAATGTTTTTTTTTAAATTTATTTTGACTGTTTTGATACCTTCTAGCTAGGGTATTATTCACAAAGAATTTATTTACACAAAATTTGAATAATTGTTGTAATAATTGGTTGTGATTGTCAGTCGTTTTTAAAATATCCGGCAACCACATCAGTAAAGGGATGTTATTTTTAATTAAAAATTCAAAAAACTGTTATCATTTGTATATGTAAGGTCTGGATAATTGAACAATAGGTGGTTAATATCACCCTTTTTCTTCACATTTACAATAAGAATTATCCTGAACGCCAATTTTAAAAAATGAGCTGGAAATCTTCCATCGTTTAGTTCTTAATTCTGTGAAAGTCAATATGAAATTTCTACCACATTTGATGTTTTTTTGATACCAATGTTAATGATGTATAGAATAATACACGGTTTACGATTCAATACCGCACTGCGTTCATTATGTTTCCCATTGTAATAAACGCTTTTTTTAAATATCGGGTAAGGTCGTTAGTAAGGAGACGATTTGCATCCACATCCACAATGGCCTAAATTCAATTTCTTCATCGACGTAGGTTAGTACAATATAATGAATGTATGTAAACTCAAATATCTCAAAACCCGCTAAACCGATTTTAACGAGATTTAATTAGATTTTGGGTATAATCTGCCGAGCCAAATGTTTTTTTTCTATAACATATCGGTTGATTTACTCCTTTATACGTGTCAGGGCGATGTGGAGTTGTGCGCAAAACGCTTATTTCTGAAGGTTTTAGTTTCTTTGCTTTGATAATCACTCTACGATTATATAACTGTCTAATAAATTATCCTAACTAGTTTATAATGTTAATTAATTAATTTCGTATATAACTTGTTTACATTGAATTTTTATCCCGAACGTGATGAACAGTCAGTCGATTTAAGAAGTAACAGTTGTAAGAATTTGTCTTTTTATTACCGCGTCATCGAGTTCTATTGTTTAATGAATATAAGTGCATTACATAAATGCTTGTCCTCGAAGAAACCATATGTTGCACATTGTCATTTCTTAATTCTCCGTGATTACTTTTGACCTAAATCGAATAAGAAAACAGAAAAGAATGCATCCGTATATAGTGTATATAACAATGTGCAAAATTTTATCCGCACCATCTTTGGAATCTCGAAAAAACACGCGAATCATGACACGCAAAATTCGTTTTGGGTACAGATAAGCCAAATTTATGGCACAAGAAAGTTCTGTTCTCTTCTTCTTGTTGATTGTAAACAAAATGCGATGTGGAAACACCCACCCGTGACATATTATAATTTTCGCAACCGATATTACGTTCCGAAGGTCGAATAAAAAATTAATTTGTTAAATTAAGATGCACGCCTACATGTAAATCAACAAGAAATGTTATTAATTACTATGTAGCAAAAGTGATATTTGTAAAAGAGATATAAACAGGCGTAAACAAATGTTTTTAATGACGTTTAATTAGGGTTCATTGCAATAAATCAATGTATAAATTTAAACAATAATTAATTTGAAAAATCGGAGTTTAATACCGGTAACTTTATTTATTATTAACACAATGGCCCCATAAGCACACCTGCAAGGTATTAAAATGTGTAGACGGGCGCCAGGTATCAAAAATAGATGCACTTCCGCCCGACGCCTCCAAATCCACTGGAAAACGCTCGTGTTATTTTTATTAGAAATTAGAACACATTCTAAACGCGTGTTTGTTTTCCAATAATTTCATCGAAACTGACATTTTTTTCTCGTTTCCATTTTGAAACCGTTAGAAAGTGGTTGTGTTTAAAAGTTCGATCATAATTTTATGGGTACGATTACGAACTTCCTCAAGGAGTAATAAAGTTACACAATTCAATTAAGAAATCTTTAAATAATTTAATGAATTCGTTTCCTTTAAAAAATTTGGGCGCGCCCTTTCGAAATTTTTGATTTATGATTGTAATTGATTTTGATAAACCGAATCTTGAAAGTTTAAAATTTATAGTGTCGTTCAGTTGTATATTCATATTTACTTCACATGTTGTAAATAAGATAGGGGTTATGCGAAGGTTTCCAAACCGTAATTTTTTCACACAAGAAATGTCTGTCCATTCTTATGCAAACACGACATCAAGAAAACTTGGCATATATAGGTATTATTTATAGTATCGCAGAACTGAGTAGATTTTGGGCATAATTTGTCAAGCCAAAACAGCCGTTAACCTACATATATTTTCTCATTATTAAAGTATTAAAAAAATTTTCATTTTTCACAATTTTCATTCCAATAAAAGTTGTTGGTAATTTTATTATATACAACTTTTATTTAAACTATTTTTTGATCCAATACGTCATCACTAAGATATTATAAACACGCGTTCCTAATTGTTTCACATTGCCTTTAAAAAGTAGATTTGTTCATTCTTTAGACTATTCTGTTAGATTCCATAGTGGCAACAATTTAAAAATATTTTCAGTTATACAGGGTGTTTTATTTTCATGGACCACCTTTCAACTTTGACATTTTAAATAGAAACATATATTGTTTATTTTTATTCTTCTACATGAAAAAACTATGTACCTATACGAGTCTGACTGAAAAGTGATACCTACTTTTAGAGATTCGATTTTTAAACATTTTCTTGGATTAATATCAACTTTCAGATATTTCACGTTTTTTAGGTTATCATTTGAAATAATAACCTCAATTTTTTTCACACTTGAAGGGTTAACGACCTTACCAGTCCTTGGTTTAAACGTATGGGGTATGCGAAAAACAATATCAAACTTTATAATTGAAAATGATTTTTTTATTAAAAAAGTAAACAATAAAAAGCGGACGTAAAATGTTTACATTTTTGAGTAATACTCGTATACATCTCTATTGTTTTTTCTTACGTAGATTCAGAATAAAAAATAAAAAATATATGTGTCTATTTAAAATGTCAAAGTTGACAAGTGGTCTATGAGAATGGGATACTCTGTACTATTGATCATATTTGTTAATTTTAGCCACTGAGAAACCTAAAAAAATGCTCAAAACTGATTTTAAAAAAATCATAAATATTTTGTTCCTTAGAAGGACTCCTTTAGGTGGAGGTGAGAAATAAAAACTACGTCCAGGTTAAATTTCGCCGACGTTTCGCCCAGCAATGGTTATTTGATGAAAAATTTGGAATGCGGTCTTGTGGTTGAGTTAGCGCCAGCGGACGACTGGAATGCGGCCCCTGGTGGTTGGTAACTCTGCAACACCAAAATAAAACCTAATTATTAACATCGATTAGTTTCATAATTGTTGAAATTACAGAAACTAGTGGTTTCTCATCTGCCAGGTTTGTCAGTTTTTATGTTGCTTCTGTTTTACGAGTGCTTTCTAGGGGAACTGTCGGAGTTAATATATGGGGATTCGAATATGCAAAGGGAGAATGGTTTTCAGCGGAGGATACTGTTGCCGCACAAGTGGTCTCGCAATTACTAACGATGAATACAAAGCAACGCTGGCAACGATAAACTTTACGCTAGAGCCAGGCCCTTACGGTTACTGAAATACACAGAATTTAAGCCTAGTGAAATATCCTTTTCCGTTAAGTTGTTCACACAACGTACTCAGGCCAGAGTTGGTTACAAAAGTCTCGCAAGGGGGAACCCTCGCGGTCTGAACGTGTTCAACAAAGTGTTATTTCTCAACCTTAATTACTACAGAACATTAGGTCCCTTACGGTCTCAAGGCACTCAAATAACGATGAAAACGGCAACTAATGTATTTGTTTACGGGGAGGTTGAGGGACGCACGTTTCGCAAGAGGGAACCCTCGCTATCTGAAGTATTCAACGAGTTGTTATTTCTCATCTTTGATTGCGACAGAACACTAGGTCTCTTACGGTCTCAAGGCACTGAAATAACAGTGAAAACGGCAATTAACGTATTTGTTTACGGGGGGAGGTTGAGGGACGAACGTCTCGCAAGAGGGAACCCTCGCGGTCTGAACGTATTTAACGAGGTGTTATTTCTCACTTGATTGCAACAGAGTCTTGCGACATCTCGTGTAAACATTGACACGTATGAATAGTATAAACTAAGAAAAATGCCAATGTGCACTGTAATAACAATGAAAACGGAAAATAAAATAGAATTCGGTTCAAAACGGCAAAATAAAAGTTAAATTCGGAAATAATTATAAGTTCGGAAAACGGTGAATACTAATAAAATTGCAGCGGCGGAGAAGAGGTTCTTCTAGGACGAGGGATAAGAAGGTGATTCTCGGACTACGGAGAAGAAGGTTCTTTGAAGACTACGGAGAATCAAGTTTTTGTTCTTTTCTTTTGCATCGTGGCGAGCGTTTCGGTTCGTGAAAGTGGGGCCATTGACTTCACTATCTCTTCGTATCGGCAGGTAAGATTGTTGTTGACCTGTGAATACGTTTATCAAGCGTATTTCCCTATAGAATGCAGTTCAAAGATTGGTATTCCTGTAGAAAGGTGAGTGAAAAAGTCGTTCTCGCATACTTTGAAGATAAAGCAATATCAGTTAAACCTTATGCAATGTGGACAGTGTACTCAATGTTAAAGTCGACCTCCAACATTAAAAAAAATGTTAATGTAAGGAAATTGGCGAAGTGCATTATTTAAAGAAAAATCAGTGAGACACCGTGCTAAAAAGTCAAAAATATTTATAGCAAAATAAATAATGCATATAAGAACAGAAGCCGATAATGGAGAGTACCTGATGATAAAGTTAGGTAATTTCTTTAATGTTTAAAAACAAAATTTATCTGTAATTTTTAGGTTGTACTGCTCATGGGTGTTTCGAGCGCCTATCGCAGAGACGAAATCGTGGAAATGACAGTTGATGACGTAGACGATGCTGTCAAAGTTTTAATAGATAAAATACCCGACATCAAAACCAATGCTTCACGAACACCAATTACATACAATACATAGCTCTATCGAAAAGCTAAATGTGTGAAACAAACCAAATGTTACAGAGTAAAACCTCTGCGGCACTTCTCACAGATGCAGGAGCAGATATGAGTTGCGTAAAACGTCATGGGGAGTGAAAACGTTCCATTGTTGTCAAGGCCTGTATTGAGGACTCAATTGAAAATATAATTAGAATAACAAAAATGTTCTAATAATGAAGCTGAAATTCCATCGCGGTCTAGTGATAATACTAGTACTGTAACCAAGACTGTCAATCAAATTTTAAACAAATCTTTTATGTACTTCATCATGCGCTGGCTGCATTAATAATTTAAATTTTTGCAGCAATAGAAATGAATGTTTCACTCATACATTGTTGTAACAATACAACATGTACTGAATTACTAAACGGATATTTAAAGTGTTACACTGAATATACCTCGTTTTAATGACATTAATCAAATTCAAGAAAACGCAAATTTTTTTAGACGTCATGTCTCATTTTGGGGGTACTACTGAAGAAGAAATTGACCAAAATGTGAGTAAAAGCGTACCCAAACAGCAAAAACAACGATTCATGTCATTTTGCTCCTAGAAAAAATCCAGGTTTTATCAAAAGACTCCATTTATTTTGAAAAACTGAGCTTTTAGTATGAGGAAAGAGAATGGTGAGCAATGTAAAAACATACAGTAAACTCCTTTGGAATGTTACTACAAAATTACTACTTTAAATAATGTGGAATTAAAATAAATTATTTCGAACAAATGGAATTTAAAGTTGCCCGAGATGCAAAAAACACCAAAAGAAAAATTTTACAAAGCATGGAAGATCAACGTAAAGAATCTGCAATTTTTTTGATCTACCAAGAACTGAAAGAACTTGTCAAATCTTGTTATGAGCAAACGCCTAAGGTTTACAGCAAAAAACCTTTTTTTTACTGTCTTATGAACTTGCTTGGAGATGCGGTGAAGCCAGAAATCACAAAACTGACGGAAAAACTGGTAGAATCCAATATAGCCCCCTTTTTTCGAAAACAACGTAAGGCAGTAGCCGAAAACTAGCTGATACAAAATGGCGTGTAAAGCATAATTTAGATGCAAACTTTTGTCCAGTCAAATTATTTCTGAAAGTACAATATACAGGGTGTTTCATTAATCAGTACAGAAAATGAAACTGGAGATTCCTTGCAAAATTTAAAGGGGGGTTTTACATAAAAAAAAATTTTGCTTAAAGCCTCCCCTGAAGAGTTACAGCCCCTTAAAGATGTGTAAAAATTCACATTAATCGATTTTTTCTGAAATGACTTGAAATAAAAAAAGAAATCTAAACATTTAAATACTACTACCAAGAAGCCTCCATAATTTCATAATTTTATTCACCCTTGTTCTCTGCAAGGGGGTGAGTCTTACTACCCCTTAGAGTTTTTTACCAGAACTTTTACCTAATTTTTTTTCAATTTTAAAATTCAGATTTTGGAGGGCCAATTCAATTAAAAACTTTTTGTCTCTTAAAATTTCACGTAAACTCAATACTTTTTCACCAAAAAAATAAATTAAGCGAACTTGCAGAATTTTTTAATTAATAAGTTGCGTATGCAAGTTTGACATAAATAACAATATTATTATTAACTATCATTTTTAATTTAAATTAACAATATTATTTCAGAGAGTGTTCAAAATGGGCACCATTTTCTTGAATACAGGCTCTTATTCTTTTGAACAAATTTCCCTTAACGCTACCTAGCATTGCTACAGATTGTCTAACTCTTCAGGGGAGGCTTTAAGGAAATTTTTTTATGTTAAACCCCCCTTTAAATTTTGCAAGTAATCTCCAGTTTCATTTTCTGTACTGATTAATGAAACACCCTGTATAAAGAATGAAAATCCACCTGCAACAGACTATTTTTGACTCCAAATCATATTGAAAAAAGACCGTAAATTGATTCAAAAACTGTCTCGCCAGAAGTACCATAAATTTTTAAAAAAACAATAAATTTGAACGATAGTCTTCTTATTTAAATATTTTGACTTGTTATTTAAATATTGAAGAACTGTTGATAAAAGTTTAAAAATTATCAAGTTGTTATTGTTACAAGAACTTGTTTTTCACGGATTTTATTATTTCATGTTGTTTACGGAAATACAGCTATTTTATAATACTTTGTATTTGCAATCCCACAATCTTAAATATTTTGCACCCACTTTGTTAATCAAGGTCTGAGTTGTAACAGATTCCCACACTTATCTGACGTAACTATCATCACCAATAAGAACAAACAAGAATGACAGCAAAACTGAGAATACGTTTGATCAACAACCATTTCGTCCCTTTTTCTTAAATTTTTGAGAATTAGTCGTGAAAAGCCAACAAAGAATGCCCATTTCTTCCTCTAATATCCCATTTACACAAAAAAAACCTTTGTTAGAGATTATTCCAGATTTAGTTACAAAATTTAACAAACGGACCATTATTTATTAATAAAAATTATTAATTACAAGGAAGCTGAATTCAAATAAATTCAGTTTAATTTAATCTTGGCTCTAAGCTTTAAGTTTACGATAAAAACAATTTTTTTTAAAGATAGATTCCAGTTACGTAATCTACAGTGCAATAAAAAATACAATGTTTACGCACGATTTGTGTATTATCTGTATGTACAAACAGTCAATAAATAATAATTATTACAAATTAAAGGATTGTAAAAGTTGAATAAATATTTACAAGGATTTGAATCTTTGAGTTTGTGAAATGTTTTTTTTAATGTAATCAAAACATTACACTACTCGAAACTTAAGTTCCTATTAACAGAAAATTGATCCATTTTGTCAAAAATATTTGTTTACATTTTAGTTTGTGCTTTTAAAATAATCTGTGCAATAAATAATATTTCAAATGTAATTTATATTTTTGGAATGATATAGTTGTACATAAATATTCGGCTTTAATGAAAGTTTAAGGAGCAACGTAGTTACTCGCACATACTTTGACAGCAACTTCTGTTCTAGAATCAAACTTACCTGCCCCTTTTTTAGCAGATGATACTCAAAAGTGTGAAAGGTTTAGTTTTGTCAAAAACCGTTGAATTAATTTTGAAACTGTTATGGTTTTCGATTTATCAATGCTGTTCAATATACAGGGTGCGGCATTAGTGCATCGAAGTACAATATATCCATTATTACAGAGAAATAAAAAAAAGTAATTTACAAACATTATAAACAACTTCAAATATTACAAAATTATTTTTGTAGTCACAGGGTGTTTTCAAAATTCTAATCATTTCAGTGGCGTGTCAGCGCTCAGTATACATCTACGAACGCAGTAGTTGCATTTAAGTGAAAATTTTGTACTAAAATTAATTTGCACAAGTTACAGCGCATTTGTTAAATTGTAATGTAGCGAAAGTTACTGTCAGAGGCGTAACATTTTAAAAGCTAAAAAATGTACGTTTTAAATACCTGGAATTTAAATTTACAGTCTTTCTCATGTAATCACTATTGTAATTTCACATAGATTAGAAACAAATCATTGCTTTTTTTACATTACTTATTCTGATTTAACACGACCGATGGATCTAAATTCTAAGAAAATTTTGCTTTAGTCGCCGCTACTGGTTACTGTTGTAATTCACCACATGTAATTCTTGTTTCGTACTGAAGATCTGTGCAAAAATAGCGAAAACATAGGTACACATCGTTACAAAAATGTGATATTAAAGTATTTAAACTTTGCCTCAAACTTTATTTTCACCGTAAATCGCCAATGCGCTGTAACCAGCGCCAAAAACATTAAATTCCAAATTTTCCCATATATTTTATGTGAAGTGCAACTACTGCATGTTACAGCTAGCAAGTGAAAAACCTCATCACATTTATGCCAATTTCTTTTTTTGTCAGTTACCGTATACACATGGTACAACAAAAATTTGTAGTCTTTCGAATTTGAAAAAAAACATCGGAATTGCTCGATAAATCTTCGTCGCAACTGTAGTTTGATATTTCAGAATCGGCTTTCAATTCAACGTAAGAGCTTTGGGATTTTTAACCGAAACTCTTCTTGCCCTTTTTACTCCTGAAGGCCCCACCCTAGCATCATCAGCCATTTTGCAAAAAAAATTATGATACCCTGTCCAAAAATTATTATTATTAATTAATTCAAGCTCATAGTAGTGCGCAACTGCAATGGTTGACTCAGAGCGCCACATACCCACGACACGCCACTGATTAATTTTATTTAAAAATTATATACAGAATTGAAATGAAATAATAATACAAAAATGCACAAAAACGCCCACATGGTAAGACAATCATTCATAGAAGCTCTTTATATTATAACACAAGCCACCCTCATCCGAAAAATTGAAAAATTTAGATTTATTTGCAAAGTCAAACTAATTCTAAAAAATTGTATTCAATCTGTTCCTTTTTCCACTTGTTTTGATTTTTTTAAATTTTTTTAGTGCATATTTTGTATATACAGGGTGATCTAAATTATGTCGGCACCATTACTTACTAACTTTGTTATTATTGGATCTACAAAGTCGGTTAAATTAGCAAACTAGCAGTATTTTTAGTGTGTATTATGACGGTTAAATCATAAAAACAAATGAATATCGCGTTTTCAAGGTATTTACAAAAACTAAATTTTTTAAAATTAAACACCCTATATATTTTTTCACATTTTAACGAAAAATTAATTGTTGGAAAAAAATGTCTCTATAACGTTTTAAACGCCTTAGAATCAAGTAGCCATTAAACAAGAAATAATCATTGTTGATTGTCGTTCTATGTGTCAAAAAAATAATTGTGTTGGTTACTTGCTATTAATATTTGTTTTATCCTTTTGAAAATGCCGTTTACACATCGGAACAACTTTATAAGAAACTTGTCCAAAGAAACATGTATTGCTTATAATACCATTCCAGTATCAACCTGTTCGAACGATAGTAGAAGGTGATAACATCAGAAGAAAGGTATTTTGTAGGTGGTTTATTAAAAAATCTACTCAAGACCAAATCGTTGCACAAAAAAATTATCTGGACTGATGAAGTAAATGTTTCTACCTACGGTATGTAAACAAAAAAATCGCCACTATTGGAGTAGAGAAAACACCCTTCCTATGTATCCGCACAATCCACAAAGACGTTTCAGTGTTAAAGTGTGGTCTGATTTACTGGCATCCAATATTATTGGCACATATTTTTATTAAAGATCGTTAACAGGACAACGTTACATTGAACTTTTGATTACAGTTTTGGAAGGCGTTTTGAATTAGTTAAACACCTCACAATTCTAATGGAATTAGACGAGTTTTGCGACAATATTTTGGAAATCGATGGATTGCTACCAATTTCCTTGTTTAGTTTTCTCCACAATCGCCGGACATAACACCGCATGATTTTTACTTAATGGGACATTTAAAAGTTGAAGTGTATAAAATAAAATACAACAACATAGACTAGCTGCAGGATTTAATCAGCCACATAATAAATTCCATTGAAAATTGAAACCAACAAATAATGTTCTTGAAATAACTGAAAAATGTTTACAATTACAAAGTTGCTGTTTTTGAACTTTTATTGTAGGACAGTCTTTAAAATTTCGTTCTATTAATTATGTTAATTTAAAAGTAAATTGTTGTTTTGTTTAGTGACTACATTCTTTTTTTAAGTTTACAGCGTTGAACATTGTTTGTTTGATGATTACTTGATTCTAAGGCGTTTAAAACGATTATTTATAAATAGTTTGGTTATTTTCAATTTTATCAATAAAAGTTAGAAACATTTTTGTCCAGCATTAATTTTTCATCCAAATGTGAAAAAATATATAAGGTGTTCCATTTAAAAAAATTTAGTTTTTGTGTATCTTGAAAACGCGACAATCAATTGTTTTTCTAATTCAACCATCGTATTCAGCACTAAAAATAACAGGTGGGCCTTTTGGCCTCTCATTTTTGCAAATGGCCGCCAATATCAAATCTGTTTTGACATTTGTGGACTAGACAAATTTAGAATACAAGTGAACAAGCCATGGATCGATACACTCCCCAAGAACGCGGAATAATCGTGTCTATTTTTTTGCGTAACAATTCGTCTGTGGTGTTTGCGCAGCGCAAATTCCGTCGCCGATTCCCCGGCCGTCCGACACCGACTGCGCAAACACTGCGCAGTTTGGCCACCAACTTTAAAGAGTATAGGACCACACGAGACGTTGCCAAGAGTGGCCGACCCCGGAGAGCCCGTTCTGCCGAGAATATCACCGCTGTTGCCGAGGATGTCCAGCTGACGCCGGAAACAACTACCAGACGCCATGCCACGCAATTAGCCATCAGCCGGACGTCCCTAAGGCGAATTTTGGTCAAATACCTACGCGCATGTTTCCGTAGAAAGTCCAGTCTGTGCATCAGCTGCTGACTGCCGACCGCCAAACACGCGTAACCTACACCCAAGTGATCCTCAATCTTGAGGAAGAAGTGGACAATTTTTCGACCAAAATCATAATGAGCGTGAGGCTCATCTCCACTATTACGTGAACAAGCAAAACTATCGCTATTGGGGCACCGAAAATCCACGAGTGATGGACAAGAAGCCATTACACGCGCTCAAAGTGACTGCATGGTGCGCTCTTCACGCTGGAGGAGTCATCGGACCATCATTTTCGAAAACGCCGCTGGCCAAACGACAACAGTGGACGGTGCGCGATGTAGGGTCATGTTGACCGAGTTTTTTCTGCCGCAATTGGACGAATTAGGACTGGAGGATATGTGGTTCCAACAGGACGGAGCACTGGCCCGTAAGATCGCCCGATTTAACCGTTCCAGACTTTTTCTTATGGGGTTTTTGAAGTCCCGTGTCTACGTGAACAAGCCCGAGACTCTGGAAGCCATCAAGGACAACATTCGACACGAGTGCGAGAATCTGTCGCCTGAAGTTCTCGCCGAAGTGATGAAAAATGTCATAAAATCAATGGCAATCGATTGTGACGGCGCCAATTTGGCCGATATCATCTTCTCGACTTGACCAATAAAAGTCTAAAAGTTCAAATAAACATAATCAAAAAACCGAATCGAAGTTTTTCATTTAGAAAAAAAAGAGAGCCAAACAACATCGGATGACTTCTTTTGGCCCACCTTGTACTACTAGGTTTCTAATTTAACCGACTTTGTAGCTCCAACAATAACAAAGTTAGCAATAATGCCGACATAATTTATATCACCCTGTATAAAAAACAGAAGTAATCATACACTGTGATGCATTATTTTAAAATACTTGAAATGTAAATATTAAAGTAAAGCACATGGATGAAATTAAATGTAGTAAATTTCGTTGAGTTCTTTTACATTGCAGTTATTAAATTTATTTAGGGCGTTACCTATACACAGGGTAAACATATTTTTTTTAAATGGGACACTATATATTATTTCAAATTTAAATTAAGCTCATATCTCCTATATTTTCAATATAGTGTTTTACTACGTTATACAGCGTTTTTCAAAAGTTATACTCAATATTGTATAAAAAATAATTTTTATTTGAACGTCCTGTATATCCTAGACAGAACAACCAAACAGTAACTTTATCCAAGCATAACTTTTTGACATTGATACAGTGTTACGAGAAAGTGCTATTTTTTTATTATTGCACTAATTGAAGCGAGCCAAAACTCGAACTCATGATTTTCTACATTTTTTAAATGAATCGCCTCTTTTTAATTTAAAAAGTGAAATTTTGGTTTTATATACTTTCATGTTTATTTAACACTCCTTATAGCTACAATAGTTAATTTCTGAGATATTTTCAATTTAATAACTGAAAGAGATTTTTTCAATTCTATTATAACAGTCGTGAACAAATAAAAAGTGGGACAAATTATTATAAAAAAATCAAAAGACATTAGTTATTAGGACAAAACTTTAATTTTTTTTTGATTATGTAAAATTAGTTTTGTTTGTGTGTGTGTGTTTTTTCAATCATCATAAATTCTTGTTAATACTTTGAAATACTTCTTGTATGCTATTCTACATATCATCTTGTGCGGTTGGAACAAAGTTGATTCACATGGTTCATGAAGAAGTCAATTTTGCTTAACTCTGGTAAAAGAGCTACGTATACAATGGGTTCTCCTCTTCCCACACCTGTTATAGAATAATGATTATGAATGAATCTAGTGTGATGTATCGTAGCTCTATCGTGTAACAACCACTTGTTTGTCGAATGTTTAGAGGAACGTTTGCCAAGAGTTTAAATAAACTATAATTCCATAGAAAAATTTGGTTCAATTAAGTGATCTCTAACTATCCACCCCCAAACATATAAAGACCATATAATTTGACCATGAGTTGCTAGAAAATGAGAATAATAATGAAAATTATGCGTATTCCCAGTTCATATTTATGAAAAGTGGCTTCGTTTCGAAATAGGGCAAAATTTAAAAAAATCCTCTCAATTGTGGATTTGTTGTTGACCCCATTCGCAAAAATCAACCCTTTTGGGATACTAAACTTCGAATAACTCTTGGAGCAAATGTATATGGTATCAATACGTCTTTTTTTATGAAATGTTTTTTGGACGGACTTGCCACTAATATTATGCTGACGCAAGATTTCACGTGTAACTAACATGTGGATTATACGTAACTTCAAGTATAACGTCGTTTAGTACAAGTTTTGTTCTTTCCCTTTTTTCGTAAACTACTAAACCGGTACGATTAAAACGATGTACTAACCTTTCTAACGTAACTTTCTTGAGTTGTCTTTGTGCAGAATATCTCTTTTTATAAATTATGTGTGCTAATAAACAATTTTTCATACATTCTTTCAGTACCCATATCATATCTGTTAATCCCCCAACAAGAAAGGTAATTTCAAACAGTGTCAGTCTTTATAAATTAATAAACGCTACATACTGTAAAAAAAACTAACAAGCAACTAACTGATGAATAATATTGTGTAGTTTGTCAACGGCCAACTTGTTAAATTACCAATTTTTAAAAAATCTATTTCTGTTATTAACTTGAAAATATCTCAGAATTAACGATTTTAGCGACAAGCTGAGAAAACACATTACTGTTTTTTAAAATAAAATACAGGATGGTTCATTTGCAAAAATTGACAAAATCCAGAAATAGCATTTTCTCCTAACATTTATCAATATCAAAAAGTTAACGTTTGGAAAAAAAATATTATTACGTTGTTCTGTCTAGGTTATACATTCAAAAATTAGCTGGAACAACTTGGGGAGCAGATGCAAAGACACTTCGTACATCTGTATTGGCATTAGTTTATTCTACAGCAGAATATTCTGCTCCTGTCTGGTTGAATAGTTATCATACAAAAAAATAGATGCCCAGTTGAATTGCACTATGCGTATAATTAGTGGAAGCATTAAATCTATTTCTCTCGATTGGCTTCCTGTTCTTTGTAATATTACTCCATCGAACATTCGACGAAAAGCTGCATTAAAACGAGAATGGGATAAATGCCAACTTAACAAAAAGTTACCAATTTGGAATGACATTGACAACCCTCCTGCTAAAAGACTTAAAGTCCTATATGGTTCCAAAACCACTTAAGTACGGCTCTTTCTGAAGTTGAAGAGTGGAAAAAATTATGGTCCGGAGTTGATGTTTTCAATAAACATCTCATTGATGATCCAACAAATAGAAGTCCCGGGCTTTGATCAAAAAAGAAAAATTTGGTCAAAAGTAAATCGCATAAGAACAGGCCATTCAAAATGCAACTCTATGTTGTTCAAATGGGGTGCGATTTCTAATCCAAATTGTGACTGTGGAAACGAACCAGAAACCGTTACCCATATTGTAGAGGATTGTCAATTAACGAAGTTCAAAGGAGGGTTTTCAAACATTCATAATTTAACGGATGAAGCAATATTATGGCTTACGAATCTGAAGGACATCTGAAGTTCAGCAATATTTTGTATTCTTGTCTTGATTATCTGTTTTTTCATTATTTTGTTTTGCTATTTCTATAACCTACTATTTTTTTCGTCATTGTCGTGACTGGCGCTTGGACCGGTCCATTATATGTCGTCATGCAATGGCTATGCTTTTATATATAATGTTCTTATTTACCTTCTATAATGTTTACACACTTAATTAACATTATTACATGTAAATACTAGGGTGGCTAAGGGTTGGTATGTTTAGGTTTTAGTGGTATTCCTAAACCTTGAAGTAAATGCTTTACTAAGACGAACCAATCCACTATTGCACACGGTTTCGTCACCACACTATACAGGTTTATACTGTTCTTCTTGGACACCATACATAACACTTACATCACAATACAATATTTGTATAATGTACCATACGAATAAATAAATAAATAAACAGGACTATAACTTTTGTTACTCTGTATAACGAAATGAAACTCTATTTGAAATAGTACATAGGGTTTCTCATTTGATTATGCGAAGTTTAAATTTGTTGATATCTCCTTTAATAACGGATATATCGTACTTCGACGCACTAATGCCGCACCTTGTACACTCATGAACATATTAACTACAGAAAAAAATGAAACGTCATGAAATATACATTTTGTAAGGACTAAATATTATGAATAGAGAGTTTAATGATTTTTTTTAATAACTTACAATAATTAGTAGGTTAGATTTATTTAAAAATAAGTAATAATCAGTCAACCCAAATAACCATGTTTAGTTTTTTGATTTAATTTAAAAGTTATTGCTTGTAGACGTTTTTTAAATCAAAATTATTTCTAATTTTATTTTGTAAACATTTACTAAACAAAATTTTGATTCGATAATTAATCGAGGTGTTTAATTACCTTCAAATATATTCTTTAAAGAAAAAAATTAAGTAAGCAACGTAAATTACCTATTTTCTAAAACGTGCTTAGTGTAATGATTCATTCTACAGTCCTTCTATAAGATAACCCCTGCTGAGATTACCTGCTGTTAGAATTGTAAATGATACCCTTAAGCGCTTCACAATGTGCAAACTTTTGTTTACAGAAATTGTGGTGTCCAAGTTTTAAATTTCATCAGTGTACATAGTGGCTACCCTGTTTATAGTACTTACCAAATTATGTGGTGGGGCACAAGATGCTTCTGATAAGAAAGTTCACTAATTAGAAATAATAAATTGTATAATAAATCATAATACAAGCACAATCTTGAAACATGTAATTTTTAATTGAATTAAACTTTTAGTTAAAAGGCTGTTCTATCACTCAGGACAATTTCAGATTTCTAGTAGGCGGTTCACTATTTTTATTTCTTGTTACATGAATAGCTATTTGTTGTTTTTTCTGATTTTAAAACTGTTTAAAATGCACGTTATGTACAAAAAAATTGACATCAACAATTCAACAATATATTATTTATCTAATAATATTAATCGGCTTCCAAGTCTGGCCTTTTGCGCTCAGAAAAATTCGCCCGCGACTACATTCATTTCACAATTCTCCAAGAGTTTTCAGTATTTATCCTTTACTTAATGTTCATTTTTCTCATTGATTTTTTAAGAAAAAATTTTAAAAAAAAGTAGGGTTGTCAGAAAATTATTATCTATGTCGTGCAAGAGTCGAAATTTGGGAATCCATTTTTCTATTATTTTACGTTTTAATTAAATTAAATACAACGAAGACGGAAATTTAAAAAAATAGCTCCTGCACGACATAAATAATAATGTTAGCTATATGTTTGTGCAAAATCAGGAACACATTTCTAAAAATAAGCGAGGTAAATTTACATAAACTTTATAGCTCCCTGAGAGAACAGCCTTAAGTTTTAGTTTTCCAAAAATTCTGGTGATTTCTGATAGGAGTATGTAGCAGGATCAATTAATGTGTCTATTCTGCAAATATTCGTTCGTGAACGATTTGTTGCATACTGATAATTTTTTGCTTTTTGACAGACAAATATTAGTTATTAAAGACTTTGTTTGTTTGTTATTGTTTGTTGATAGGATTTTAGCAGAACAAAAAAAAATGATTTATGGTGTCACCTCAACTGTTAAAAGGCGGTTTTTCCGTACAAATGAATACAATTTCGATTCCCAAGGAGCCTGATATTTTAAAAAACTTGGGAATATTTAACTAAAAAAATAATTAGAGTAGGGGGTCCTTTCAAACCAGTTGTCAATACTTGGTGAAATAGAAATGATCTTTGACACTAAGAAAACCACCAAGGCACTTGACTTATAAAGTTTTTGAAAATTTTCTTCTGGAATAAACTCAAAGAAATTACTAAACTATCAACACATTGAATCAAATTTATTGTTATTTTCTGTGTCTAGTTTGACTAAAATTTTCGGTAAAAGGGGTCAATTCACGTGATAAACTAAAGAAATGTAATTTTTAAACCATTTAATGTGTATGATAATAAGCGTCATTAAAGATTTTAATTATAAAACTAATAAATAGTTTCTATTGCAATCACAATGCGCGGACGAGCGTCATTGATAGGTTAAAAACAAAGGCAATTTGAACAACAATGCATAATAAATAGTTGCACCTATAAGTTTTGTGTAAGCATTTAGAATAGGATTATTTTTAGAAACTAAAATTTTTGTAGAATTGTTCAAGTTTCCGTAACGTAACGTAACTGCGTGTGGAAAAAATATATAGAAAAACGTCCAAAAGTGGGAAATAATCATTCAAACGGAAAAAATTACATACTTCTGAATATAAATCCCCTCATAATCGCGAAAACGGTTAAATACTTTTGAGCGGGTATAACTTGCTATGCCGTGCTCGTACAAGACATTCAAAGCAATTTTTTGTGGACGATTTTGCGCGCTACAATTTTAGTTCTCTCGACCAAACACGAAAAATCCATATTTTTGAGTGATAATCTTGAAAATGGGTTTTTCAGTAACTCTTTAGTTCTTGACGCCGCACATTTTCAGTTTTTATAGGTCCAGTTTTTCGCGAACAAAACCGCCGAGAAGTTCACACGGTGACTCTTTTCAATCCTTTCTTCTTCGAAATCTCAAAAAGTATCGATCTTATAATTTGCGTAATACGACTAAAATTGTTGCCCAACCTGAGCGCGCTAGCAAGGCATTCTGTCGTTTTTTGGATCAGCGGCGACAAAAGAAAAATTATTAAAATTTTCTCCTTTGCGACGCCATAACTGAAAATGTGTTCGTCCCCGATTAAGCCGCTGGATAAAGCCAAAAATGTAGGGCGTCAAGAACTGAACAGAATGGTGTCTTTCAGAGACTTCAGAATTAGTGAATTTCGGCCAATCCAGGCGAATCCATTTGTTTGACCGAGAGGACTAAAATTGTACCACGCAAAATCTCCCGCAAAAATGGCTTTGAATGACCCGATTAAAAGAATTTTTTTGCGATTATGGAGGTTCTAGGGGGTTGAAATCCCGAAAACTCAGATTTATATTCATCTGAGCCCTCCTACAATCGTATGTCTTTTATCCGTTTGCGCGATTATTTCTCACTCAAATCACATTTTATCTGGACCATAATCTATTTGTGGCGATTTCATGGCGCTTTATGTTTGCAGATTACTATGTATTTAAAATTACTGTAAATCATAAATGTTTGCTTTTTTTGCATCGATTTAAGAAATAAGTCGATACAACGGCTATTCCTCAGGGTTTATATTCAAGGGTTTGGTGTTTCACTTAAAAATATTATACTTAAAACTTAAAGACGTTCTAGTGTTTTTGTATTTAGTGCTATTTTGTTTGGTTTCAACTTATTATCGCACACAAACAGAAGTAAAAGAAAATTTTTGTATTGCAAATTAAATAACAATGTATTCATATTAATATTTATTTAAATAATTTTTTTCCACTTTTTAATTATTTCATATACCTTAATATTGCTAGATAAGATATCAGGTACAATATATTTATAATTGTAAGAAATAAATAATAAAATCAAATTTTCGTTTAAATCAAATTATGACATCAAGTACTTGAAAATTGAATCCGCCATTTTGAATTTTGATAGATAACAAATTTTGTCACATTTGAAACGGATATAGTTACTTTCGATAACATTTCAATAATTTTAGAACCATGAAAAAGGCCATTAAAAATTTTGAATTTTTGACTTTGAGGCGCCATTTCGGCGTAACTTTTTGTCTAAGAAAAAAGTTTTACTAAAAAAAGTTGTTTGTCCTCTATAACCCCATTAAGTCTAAAACACATATTTTGTGACACCCTATTTATAATCATTAAAGGATCCAGATTTTGGAAAGTTACATATTCATTTTTCAAAACGATTATTTTTAGGCGCAATTTAGAAATACATATATTCCAACATGAATTATCAAAACAGTATTAAAACAGAATAAGCTTATTTGTTTTGTGATATTCATTACTAACTGTAGGTTTTGCGACATCTAGTGCCGACTCGTGTTAGCGATCACGTAAGCAATGGTTCGCATTAAACAACTTTGTCGACAGGTATGTAAAAGCAGTTACATAAGTCGATCGTCCGATAATTATAGCCAACACAAGCGTTAGCAAAAAAAATCTATAATCGCCTGCTGTAAATTCGCAAGAGATTGTACAATAGCAAACAAACACTGAGAATCACTCGACAGCTGTTTCGTCCTTTGGGACTCTTCAGGGTGAGAGAACTCAGTTTCTCACTCCTCTCACTCCTGAAGAGTCCCAAAAGGACAGAAACAGCTGTCAGTGATTCTCAGTGTTTGTTTGCTGTACAATTTCTTGCGAATTTACACAGGCGATTATCATTTTTTGCTAACGCTTATGTTGGCTATAATTATCGGACGATCGGCTGTAACTGCTTTACATATCGTTCCAAAGTTGTTTAATTCATTACTAACGTTTTTCTCAAACTCCGTGAATTTCAGTTTGTAGTTGTAGTTGCGCTTTCTAATGTAATTAATTATATTGTTTGAACCGACACGCCCACCAAATATCCGAACAATAACCGTTTTATATTTCAAACAAGGCATATCAGCTGTTGTTTCTATATAATGTACTCATTATTAAAAGTAAGAGAGAGGGAGATAGAGAGACAGCGAGTGCGAGTACGCATCCTGCATTAGCGGATTGCATTATAGGTAACCCTACCAATACAGCAAAGCAGTTCTTCCGCAAATAATAAATACAGCCCTATGAAAAAATGTTGTAAATTGCCATTTTGTATGTAAAATTATTTATTCAATTAAACCTAAGTAGAATCACACATAAAATGTTTATTTCTTGGTAAACGAAACAAGACTTGACCAAATTTTTAATGGGATCATATCTTATTTGTATTACAAGAACCTGCTTCTTCTGTTAAAATCAGTGCACTTGGATCACAAGTATCAAAGGGAAGAATTACTGATTTTCCTTGTGCAAACTCAAGAGGCAATCAGGGATTAGGGTTACTTCTGGATTTGTCAAAGTACTATAAAGGGCTAAATCTTACTTGGGATACTAGAGATGTTTTTGAAGAAATTAAGTTTATGGCAGAGATTCCTGTTGTTCCAAGATAATACACCTCGATCTAAGATACGCCAAAATGGTTTTGAGGTCTTGCGTGTGACTTTTGAAAAAAAAATTAATTAATGGAAACTAGAATTTTCTTGTCTTGTTTGTTTTAGACAGAGAGCTGTATTTTGTTGTTTTTTTTATTATTATTACTATTTCATTACTAAAGCTATTAGCTTTCGGAAGTAAATTTATTTATAAGGGCCAACTTTTTATTTTGAATTAGAAACACAGTAAGCCGTAACATAATATCATAAAACTTTGTCAGCTTTCTAAAAATGTGTATTTATTTTTAAAGATAATTAATTTACAATCAGTTATTAATGCAGTAAAAGTAAGATTGCCATGATTTATAACTTTGATTTGTTTGATTCTTTAAAAACAAGCCAAGCTTGCTAGATTTTGTGTTTTTAATTACTAATATTGTCTACTAATTCCCGTCAAAAACAAACCAATTTAGGACATCCTTTGTACAGCTTTGTTTTAAATCAGGGATCTAAACGTAGATTTCAAATATTAAAATCAATTATAAGAAAGAAGCGAAAAAAAACAATTTTATTGACAATCTCAATACTCTAAATGTTAATAACAGACAAAGACTACCAGTTTCCTGAAGCGTACTATAAACTTTGTTTATTCCAGTTGGGAGAGCTTCGTTCAGACTTGATTACAATTTATTTATTTTAATCACGTACAGAAATATAACTCTAATATTAATATTCCATGTTACAATTTATACCCACTCGCATTAAATGATACCTTCGAACTGAAGTGAATAAATGCATGACTACGCTTTTATAGATGTAAAATAATATTCTAGAAGATAATCGAACGCTCAGGACACCGCAATCATTCTGACTTATTCTAGTAACTCCAGTGGCGTAACAGTATACAGGGTCATTGATAGTCGATGGTAGGTTAGACGTTTATGGAAAACGGGGCATAGGAGTAATCTGAAAGTTTGGTTGATTTTTAATCATTATTGCGATTATTTCAAAAAGTTGACAAGTTAGCTATACTACTATGATATATTAACTTGAAGGCATTTTAATTGTTTATCAGAATTTCAAGTAATATACAGGGTGTTCCATTTGAAAAATAAAATTTTTACCTTTTTGGATGTCACGTCAAAATCATTAATTTGAAACCGCCTTGTATAAAATAAAATAAATTTATGTAGGTAGCTGTTAAATACAAGATTTTAGCAAGCTGCATCTACAATTTCAGCCTTATATGGGTTCAAATAGCAGCTAAATTTAAATTTTGGTAGGATCATATTTTGAAAAAAAGTAACCTAAAATAATTATTATCTCGAAAACTGGTGTAGATAGGTATAGGGAATTATGCAGAAAAAATTATCAGTTAGAAATTGTGATTCTAAAAATTAAATAATATATAGGATGTTTCATTTAAAATTAACAAGTTGTTACTACTTTCGAGTAGAAGCGGCAACACCGCCAAAATGAAAATATTTTAGAAAGATAGATCGTGTCTATTTATGGCAATAGCCAAATTTTCAGATTACTCCAATGCCCCGTTTTCTATAAACGTCTAACCTACCATCGACCATCAATGACCCTGTATATTGGAATTATTTTGGTGTTCGGATTCCTTTATGAAAAGCGGTTTCATGAAATTCAGTTGAGAGCCCATTATAATCGTACCGAAATAGTATATTTTACATTAAAGTTATCGACACATATAAAAACACAGCAAAATATGGGAGATTTATTAAGTCAAAAACGACTTTAAAATTAAAATTAATATTATTGAAAGATTTTGTTTTATTTTCTTTCGTACATTTTTTCGCGCCATTCCATATTATTCGGGTATTCAAAAACCATAAAAATAATTAGGCAAATCTTTCCTAATTCTAATCATTCGAGTTATGAATGACATTTAGATCCATTCAACTTGCGCTTTAATTAGAAAGTTTGTGTGGGAATTAATCGCTAAAAATCAAAAGTGTTTTCTTAATTTTAAGTTTTTCCTTAGGGGTACACATTACGATTAATTTATTTCGGCGTGATGAAAAAATGCAAGCGCGTTTATAAAACTTTCAACAAAAAATCTTAAAATTATTACATTCAATAAATCAATTGATTACCAATAGATTGTTTAAAAAATGTTATTGTCATTCCTAAAAAGTTGGCAAGAAAATCAATTTCATATGGCGCCTACAAACATTTTTTGAAAGAAATTTAACCTGAAAACGAAATTTTATTATAAATCATATGATACTTTTTAACACCTTCTCATATTGCCTGCGGAACTAAATTAATTGAACACCTCGTTTTTTTTGTACGAAAATTACAAGAACTTGAATAATTTATCGAAAATCTAAAAGTGTCGATTTATCATCGATTGCGATCTTTCGTTTTCATATGAATATCAATGCAACATGCGTGTTATTGTAAAATGAAAGTTTTTTTTAACGACACCCACTTTTTACATTGTGCAAAACAAACTTTTCAATTATGACATATAAATATGGTAATGCATTACCCACACGTTCTCTATTAATGCATCGCTTCCTTATTACTGTTAGTTTATTACTATTTCATTCACAACTCCCCTCCTCCCAATATTTTTTATAGATTTGCGCGTTATTGTGTACATTTGGTGCAATTCATAATTCATCATGCAGTACATTATAATTATAAAGCCGGTGTTCATTATTTCTATTGATGTAAAACAATATTTTTTATAGGAATTTATCGAACTTAATCATGTTCAATATATATATACGTATTATTTATTTATGAGAATCGTGTGATTGCATTTGCCGCATAATAAGAAATTAAACTTTCTTTATAACTTACTCTTAACGACGTGCAAAAACATAATTGCCTGTAGTTGAGATGAATTGTATAAATAATTTGTTTTAAAAATGCGTCATTTTTGTTTTTTGGTCGCCTGCAGATGAAATTATTTGTTTTCTAAATTGTGCTTGAGTTGATTTATGCTATATTTTTTGCTTGAGTCGGTGTTGTATGATATTGACATGTAAAAACTATGAAAACGCATCTTGGATCAAATTAGTCATTTGATATAAATTATAAAGGTATTATTCAAAAACATAACATAACTTAGCTATCATTGCTTTGAAATTTTTTTGCCCTCTAGTGCAGTAGTGCAATAATAGTACGTTATACACCAAGGTAGAAAAGAGTTTTTTTCATCTAAGTAGTTGCGAAGCTGAGAAAAATTATCTCTACAGTACATATTAAATATTACTAAAAATTTAAATGCAAAATGTATTCTTTAATCTCAAAACAGCTTTACCACGTAAAAATGAGATTCTAGGTTAGTAAAAATAGTTATTTGTTCAACAAGTCTTTTCTCCACTCGAGTTCGAGTTGCCTCACGAGCGTAGCGAGTGAGGCATTAGAGTGAGAGTTGAAAAAGGCTTTCCTCATGTGTTAGACACAACATTTTTTCCACGACATTCCCTAAAAAAACAACCTAATGAAAGAAGTAATATATAATAGGTGGGTCCCAATAGTCTCGCTACAGTATATTCTATGGTATCGGTGTGGTCTCAATCTGTCATAGCGCAGCCGCGTAATTCTAACCAATAAATGTAGGGTAGTAATTTTTAAGAGTCCAAATATAAAATATTAAATTAAACAAACTTGATTGAATACTAAATAAATTGTTTAACTAAGTACTAGACGCATATAGTTCTAATGACACATTTTTACATTTTTTTAAAGATGCATTTTTGTAACACGACAATATTTTCCTCGCTAGTGAGGAAAAACCAATTTCCTCACTATTTGTAAAGAAGAAACGTCCGTTTTCTATGTATGTTGTGGAAAATAGTATAATAGTATATTAGCGCTGATAATCACGAGCAATGAAACATGATTTCATCCTCAAGTAATACACTATACTTTTTCCACGACCAGCGTGTAGTATCTATGAGTTTTATCAACAATTAATTTAAAACTGCAGGAATTCCACAAGGTAGCGTTTTAGGTCCTCTCCTATTTCTCCTGTACTGCAATGACATCAATGAATACATTCCTGGCTTTAGCTGTGCTTTTGCTGACGACATAACTTTAATTCAATATAACAAAGATCAGAAGCTGCTCTACCACGACGTTGTCAAAACCATAAATTTAGCAAATGAATATTTCTGTGCCAACAATCTTTCTATAAATACCAAAAATCAGTCACTATGGAATTTTACCCAAACTTATCGAATAGCATTAGTAGCATGTTAATTAAACTGAATAATAATAGTATCCACCAAACTAATACCTTTAAACTCCTAGGGATAAACATAGATGCATCTTTATCATGGAAAACTCATGTCGACTCAGTTTGTAAGAAATGTGCGAGTTATTGTTTTGTCTTGAGGAAACTAAGGTGCGTTGTAAGTAGACACGCTTCAAAAATATTTTATTACTCAAACGTTGAAACTATTCTAAGATATGGAGTCATCTCCTGGGGTAATTCAAGTACAGTTCATCGTGTGTTTGTCATACAAAAACGAGCTATTCGTTGTTTATTTAATTTAAAACATAGAGATTCATGTCGAAGTACCTTTGTAAACAACAGAATTCTCACGTTTCCTTGTATCTATATTCTAGAAATGTTGAAATTTGTAAAAACAAACTTATTAGACTTTAAGAATCAGGCTAAATACCATGAATATAATACTAGATTTGGTTCCAACCTACAATTTGAGAATCACAAATTAAAACTATTTGAGCTTAACCCATACTACGCAGGAGTCACTGTATATAATAAATTACCAAATTGTATTCAAACTCTAAATTACACCACATTTGTTAAATCATTAAAAAATATTTTGTTACAAAATGCATTTTACTCAATTAATGAATTTATGTTATTCGATATTAAATCTTAAATGTATGTATAACAGTCAATTTTCTGAATGTTTATTTTAATTGACTTATCCTATATCATTGTAGTATGATTTATTGGATGAATAAATTATTATTATTATTATTATTATTATTAACTGTCAGTTTGGTAATTAAAAAAAATATAGCTGTTTTCATAACTACCAAACATTTTTTTATTCTCAATACTAAACAATAATTATCAAGTTTACTTTTTTATTTGAAGTGTAGACGTCGTTTTGACAGATTTTCAGGTTAGATAAATAAATGTCAGTTTCAAATCAAAACGAGCAACCAATCAGCTTTTGTAACTACATTCAGTCAATTGAGATATACATACGAGTATATACCTTTACTAGTAACGAAATGATTTTTTGCAGATGTTAAGATATGACAAATTTTCTGTAGTGATTTATGACTACGAAATGTAAAGTTTTCATAGTGGTCGTGGAAAAAGGCATTTTCTCTACTCCTATAGCTTCCAATGACCATGTGAAAATCTCATAAATTTTGCGTAAAAATTAAAAGTACAATATAAATTAAATGGGATTTAGTAGTTGTTATTAGTTCTTTTAATATTTCAAAAACTATAAAAAGAAAAAAACATTAAATTAAGAGCAAAAGTAGTCCTTTGCATAATCTTGCTAAAGTGAACTGTTCCACAGTTACGGACGGTGGAAAAGTAGATGAAAATGAAAATAAACGAGGAGAAGTATTACTGAATTTTATGAATGAATTCAGACTATACATGATGAATTCGTTTTTCAAGAAAAGTAAAAATCGAAAATGGACGTGGATTGCTCCAAACAAAACAATAAAGAATGAAATCGATTATATTTTAACGGACTATAAAAACATAGTGCAAGACGTTACAGTACTTAATTCTTTTAACACTGGAAGCGACCATAGAATGGTCAGGTCAAAGATAGTAATAAATAAAAAATTACAGAGACAGGAAGCTGCACTCTAGAAAGACTATACGAATCACAGAGGAAATTTTAAAAGAAATAGGCAACGACTTCAAAACAACTATAGAAAGAAAATTAGAAAATCAAGAAATAAACGAAGAAGCTCCAATAGATATTGATCAACTTAACAAGGTGGTAACATCGACAGTAATTGACAGCGTAAAAGTGTTAACTAAAGTAATAAGTAAATCTAAAACTCCGAGAATAGATAATGAGACTAAGAGGTTGATAGAAAAAAGAGGAACACTAAACAAACAGCACAGAAAAAGGACTATTGAATATGTAGAATTGAATAAATTAATACGAAGAAAAATAAGTTAATTTAGACAAAACAACAAGACATAATGATAAACAGAAACAATAGAGAAAAGCAAGAATATGAAGTGCTTGAGACTAAGTTTAGGACAAAAACAAATGCATACCCTGATAAATAATGATGGCGAAACTATAACAGATAAGGAAAAAAATACTAAAAACCGTAGAGGAGTTTTACACAGACTTATACAAATTCAAAGTAAGAGAAGATATAAACGAACAAAATAATTTAGCACGAGGAATAAGAAATGTGGAATCGGAAGAAATACCAGACATTACTAAAGAAGAAATGGAAAAGGCCTTGAAGGACATGAAGAAAAATTAAGCACCAGGTGAAGATGAAATTACCACGGATATGATAATAGAAGGGGTGACACTCTATTGAAACTAATAACAATATTATTAAATGAGTGTCTTCAACAAGGTAAGACCCCAAATGAATGGAATAACGCTAAGGTTGTCTTACTGATTAAGAAAGGAGATGGTAAGAAATTAAAAAATTATCGACCTATAAGCCTTTTATCACATCTGTACAAATTGCTAAGTAAAATAATAACTAATCGTTTAACTGCTAAATTAGATGCATATCAACCCACCGAACAAGCAGGGTTTAGGAAAGGATACTCCACAGCTGATCATCTCCTAACAATAAAATTACTGATAGAAAAATGTAATGAGTACAATATACCAATATATGTAGGGTTCATTGACTATGAAAAAGCCTTCGATACAATTGAAACGTGGGCCATACAACTAGCATTAAAACAATGCAGAATCGATGGCAGGTATAATCAACTACTACAACAAATAGCAGATAAGGCAACTGCTACGTATCATCTACATACAAAAACTAACGAGATACCATTAAGAAGAGGCATTAGGCAGGGAGATAGCCTGTCACCAAAATTATTTACATTAGCCCTGGAAGATGTCTTTAAAAAGTTAGAATGATCAGAAAAGGGTATCAACATCAACGGGAAATACTTGAATAACCTTAGGTATGCAGATGATATAGTATTAATAGCAAAAACTAAAGAAGAACTGCAGCAAATGATGATAGAACTGAATCAAGAATCAAAAAAGATTGGACTAAATATGAACCTAGAAAAAACTAAGGTAATGTTTAAAGAAGAGGGTAAAATACAGCTAGAAAACAAAGAAATAGGAATAGGGAGGAATACATCTATTTAGGACAAAAAATAATGATAAGAAGAGAAAAGCAAACGGTAGAGATAAAAGGCGGGTAAACCAAACATGGGCGGCAGTTGGAAAGTTAAACTTCATAATTAAAAACAAAAAGATCCCGATACATTTGAAGAAAAAAGTATTCAATTCGTGCATATTACCTGTAATGTGTTATGGAGCGAAAAATTAGACATTGACACAAATAAATACAAACATCTTACGAACAACACAACGCGCAATAGAAAGAATAATGCTGGAAATAACATTAAGAGATAGAAAATCTAATAATTGGATAAGACAGTTGACACACATAACAGATGTAGTAGTAAAGGCCGCTAAACTGAAATGGACATATGCAAGGCACGTGGCAAGAAGTGATCCAGATAGGTGGACTAAAGCGATATTATCCTGGAGACCTTATACTTTTAAATTAACAGCAGGCTTTAAATGGATACAACAAGCAACCAACCGAGAACGATGGCGTATGTTCAAAAATGAACTTGAAACGCTATGAAAGAAGAAAGAAGAATATCTCTGAATGCGCTTTTGCAGACGATATTTCAATTATAGCTGGAAGTGAAAAAAACTTACAGAACAACTTAAATATATGGTTTTACAATTTTACAAGAAAAAGGGATGAAATTAAATAAATGTAAGAGTACAGTAATGAGGATGAGTTAATAGAACAAGTGGATATTTAGAGATTAATCTAGAACAAACGGAAAATCAGGATATTTAATTAAATAACAGATTAATTAAAGCAAACAGAGCATACTATGCACTGTCAAAGTCAGTGGCGGCTTGTCCATATGGTCATTTGGTCAATGACCTCCCAAAAATTTGACAATATATAAAAAATATTCATTATTACGTGTTTTATTAAAATAGGTAATTAAGTCGCAAGTACAATAACTTAAAATTTATCGGCCGTCGTTCGTAATTCATCCTCTTCAACCTTGGGCTGGCGGTGCGAATTGTCCTCATTGAATTAGATCTACCCGGAAAAACTCGAAAAACGTGCAGCGCCCGAATAAACGCGAACGTCGAAACAATAATCAACTTTGGGTCATGAGCCGGATCCCGCAGTTTACGTTGACTTCGTATAGGGTGTACAACTACGCTCGATTTTTGATTCGATTTTCGCGTGCTTTAAATCAATTTAAGAATTTATATTGATATGTTTTACTGTTGTTGTGTTGTTTTGTAAAAATACTATTTTTGATTCGCGTGTGCATGCGCTATAATAGAAAATGTCGGTAGTGCAGAAAAACTAAACAACTAAAAAGTGCTAACAAATTTAATTTTACAAAATTAGTTGAGTTCAAGGCAAATGGTCGTCCTATGCCAGAACTAAGTTTACGACAAACTAGCAAAGACAAAAATAAAGATGTTCATCGAAACTTTCGCAAGGTAATGTACGATTTAGCTAACTGGATATGTGGTTGTGAAGTATCAAATGTATTTTACTGTTTTGTTTGTTTATTATTTTCTAAAGACTCATCAGACTCGCTATAGTCCAAATCCGGTGTCAGAGATTTAAAACATTTAAAAGAGGAAATAAAAAAACATGTTTCGTCTGCAGAACACATTAAATGCTCGGTAAATTTTGCAACCGTAGGAAATATTGATATTCGTACACAGCTAGACAATGCTTACAGAAAATCCCTTAGAGATTTTAATGAGAATGTTTCGAAAAATCACTATATTTTGAACAAAATTGTAGATTGTATAAAATTTTGCGGTGCATTTGAGTTATTTATATTTTTTAAATATGTCTATTTTTTAAATTAATTTTTGACCTCCCAGTATGATTGACCAGGAGCCGCCACTGGTCAAAGTGTCTCATAAATAAGAAAGAGGTATCAGCACATACAAAAATGAATATTTATAAATCGATCTTTAAACTTATTTTGACATATGGATGCGAGTTGTGAGTCTTAACGGTTAAAAAAAAGGCAAGATCATCAACATCAACAGAAATGAAATATTTACGAAGAGCCAGAGGGGTGACGAAACTAGATAGAATGAGGAATGAACAAATCAGATCGAATCTTAACATAGAAGCTGTAAACCTTGCCCAAGTAATCGGTTGATTATCGGACAAAGTTTTAAGGCGATCACCCTCTTCTCAGCTTGATCTGGGGGTAGATGGAATTCACCCTGTTGATCTACGCTTACCGAGGTAACTAACACGTCCACCGTGTCAAGTTCTACGGAAGGTAGTTAAGAATGACCAGACTTTTTGAGAATGATAATTTTATTAATAAATCGCAATGTTTATATACACTGAAATTGTGACGTAAATTATGAAAAATATGCATTATCTAGTAACCTACATGCTATTATTGCGTTTTGCTGAATCCGTTTGTATATTGCTTTTAAGCTTGTTTCACAACTATTACTAAATTACACTATTTGAAATAAGTAGTACGACAATAATTTTCGTATGTTTAAATTAACTTTAAACATTCTGCCCATTCTCTAGGTCAGAATAGGATTTGATGTTAAGGGGTTGAAGTTCGATTGCATCTGTAGTTGATGCTGCTGTCCCGTCCGATCTCGTTTGAGTTTGTCTCAGCCGTCTTTTCGACCGATACAGATGTAATCCCCGATGATTGCTGCAATTGTTAATAAAATTCCGGTAGTGATGCTACTGGTTGCTACTGAATGGTGTCGCAAAGATGCCCACGTTGACTTTGCAAGTCGAGTTGAATTTTTCTTCTGCTTGTTGAATATTGTTTACTTCGTCAGATAGTTTAAATACCGGCTCGTGTGAAAGTTGGGTTGGTGAATAACGCTCCAACGTGTTATTAATGGGCATATACATGGCCTTGGAGTAGCTTGCTATGACTGGAATACTGTTCTTTTGATGAGCTGCCAATATGTTTTGCTTTGTCTGTATATAGCAGTCTTGAGTTATTTTAATGATTCCTGTTTGATTTATAGGGATATCTTGTCTATCTCCATTGCAAATGAGTGCTATTTTAGTAGGGGCTGAAGTAATAAATAGCCAAGTGTTGAGCATGTATAGCTGTTTCCATACTATTCCGTCGTTTATTTTTCCCTTTTGAACACTGCACTTAACCGGATCTGATCTTTGGTAAATTTCGTCAATGATGCAATTCGGACTTGTTTCAAGGTTTTTATCACTGCTGGAGAACAAATAAATTTGTTTTTGATACAGTTATGCAGTTTTGAATTCGTTGTCACTCATTGTGAAATATAATTGAGAGTTGTAGTCGATAGCAATTAGTTCCTTTGCGATGCTTAACGACCAAAAGGATCCATTTTCTATTTTTACTGGAATTGGTGTGGCTTGGATTATATCGTAATCTGAGATGTCGATTATAAGAAATAATCCATAAACATGAAAGCAGTCTTCATCTTGTTCCATAGTGGCTTGCATTATGGGAGAGTTGAAAATTCGTAAGTTGTGTGTTAGCTTAGAGTTGGCTTGTTCAATGATGCTACTGATTTGAGTAGGTGATAAGATATCTATGAGCGACCCTTTGCCGTGGTGGATTCTTAACAGCCTTTTGTAATACTTGTTGACTTCAGATATAAAATTGGATGCGACTTGATAAATGTTGAGCATGTGAATGCTTATTTTGTTCTCATCTACGGTCTTGAACCATTTCTTCATCTCGTTGATGGCATCAATTCCTTCATTTAATCGCTCTCTAAAACGCTCCAGTTTGTTATTGATTTTAATTTCTGTGTTGTTGAATGATGCTAATGCGGACAGCATCAATTTTGCTTGTTGGTTTGAACTCTTGATTAACTTCTGCTGATTTTGTTCTAAGGAGTTGATGTTGGCGTAGACTTCATCGTTGACTCCAAAGATTGATGTTAATAAATCCCCTAGCAGGCCACGCTTGTGACGTTTTTGACTTACAAGTTGTATATCAGTTTGTATCCATTTAAATTCATCTTCTTGTTCTTGTAAATGGTGTGCCAACGCTTTGCACTGGGTTCCGTCTGACAATGATTTTGTTTCCTCACAAAATCTTGGAACTGCTTGTTCACTGCGAATACCTTAGTTGCATCTGTATACAGCCTGCCTTTTCGAATTTTACTTGAGTTCGAAACGTTCCTCTTTCGATGTTAGCCCATCCTATGTGTTCAATATATAGCCCGGGTTGTGGATAGCGTATTTCATGCTCTGCCCGACTGTTATAAGGCATACATGTGAGGAATAGTAGAAGATAGATTATGGTATGTCCTATACGAAGATTCTTCTTGCTTTTTACTTGAATTGTGTTAGTATTGACCCTGAGTTCTTCTTTAGGGGTTACTGGTACATCCACGTTTGTCGGCAATGGGATTAATTTTTGTTATGCTTCGTTTAAAGCTGTTTCCATCTGCTTTTTAATTGTCACTACTCGTACTTTGTTGTCTGTCCCGGGTGAACTTCTGTTATTCGGGCCAATGGCCATTGGCTAGGATTGATGTCTTCTTTTACTAGTACAATTGCACCTTGCTTCAGATTGTCTTGGTTAGTCTGCCATTTGTAACGTTGTTGTAAACGACGAAGATACTCTGAAGACCAAGATTGCCAAAAGTCCCCTTTCATTTTTTGTAATAGTCTCCATCTCGAAGATAAATTGTTCGTTATTGGCGTGGTGATTGGATTTGGAGGTGATACTATTTCTCTTCCTACGAGGAAATGTCCTGGAGTTAAAACTTCGACTTCCCAAAGTCTTGTTAATTGATTGTCTTCTTCAGCTCGATTGATTATGCTGAACACCTGAATTGGTTCTTGAGAAGTATGATGCAGGTTACCGGATAGTATCCATCCCAGCTCGGTTTGCTGTCCTAAAAGACCATTTTGGGATTTCCTAATTCCTTGCTTAATGATTTCTCCGAATTCTTGTGCTCCCATGATTGCGTCGATCGGTCCTGGTATGTCAAATGTAGGGTCAGCTAGTATGTAGTTTTGCCATTCTTTTATACTTTGGCCTGCGTTTTCGATTCTGCTTGATGGCATAGTTGATGTAAGTTTTGGTAATACAAGGAACTCAACGATTAATGAGTATGTTGTAGGGAAACGTGGTTGAATTGATGTAGATACTTTCCATAACGCCGATTTTGGTTCTCCCCCTAACCCAGTTATTTCAGCTTTAATTTTTGCTTTGGTAACCTTAGTCGTTGCGCTGCTTCTTCAGTTATCAACGCTGCTTGCGATCCTGGATCGATTAGTACTCGAAGGTATTCTTGCCCTCCAGAAACCGATCTTGCTTGGATTAAGGCTGTGGCCAACAAGGTTATGTTGTTCCGTTGATTTCCTACGTGGTTAATTGCTTTCGATATTTGTGCTGAACTACCTCGTTGGTTTGTTTTGCAAGATGTGTTGGTCTGAAGGTAGTTGTTCTATTTGAATTGTATGTCCTCTGCTCCCTATGTAGTAGGGTATGATGTGGTTGGTTACAAATGTGACATCGGTTTGGACTGTAGCATTGTTGTTCTGATGAGTGGTTTAAGCAGTTGTAGCAAATTCGTTTAGTGTAGGTAAGCTGGCATCTTTCGCTGTTCGATAATGTTTTGAATTTTACGCATTGTGTTAGGGCATGATCTCGGTTGCAACATGGGCATTGAGTTCTGCTGCTCATTCGTTGATATTCGTTTGTTTGTTTGTTGTCTGTTTTGATTGTTTCTAAAGATTGGAATCTTCGTTCTAGAAATTTCATCAGATCTTGAAGACTTTGTACTTCATGAGGCTTCTCCAAAGTTTGTTCGTACAATTTGTTTGTTTCATTGTCCCATTTCCGGGTGATGATGCGGATTATTAATGGACCCCATGATTCCGTATCTATGTGAAGATTGTTAATCGCTTCTAGGCACTCGTTTGTTATGTCGTACAATTTTCTGAGTTCGTGTGATGATTCTTTTTGGACAGAAGGCATGTCTAAGATTTTATCGATTAATTTTGATATTAGTAATCTATCATTTTGGTAACGTCGCTTCAAGATGTTCCACGCAGTTGCATAATTCCCTTCAGTGATTTGGAGGTGCTGAATGATGGTGCTTGCATCTCCTCTAATGTGAGTTTTTAAATATTGCATCTTTTCAATGTCGGTTAGAGACGTATTATTATGTATGACCTTCAGAAATACATCATGGAAGGTGGGCCATTCTTCATAGCCGCCACTAAATGTTGGTAGTGTTATCTTGGGAAGCGCGATGTTCGGCCTGGCTTGCCGCTGGACTGCTTGTATTTTGTGCCCCAAAGTTTCTGTGGTGTTTTCGTACTTATCTTCAATGTCTCCAAAGGTATTTTCGGTAAAATATGCATCTTGATATCCATCTTCATTGTCCATAATCTCTTCATGTAATGTCTGTATAAGTTCCCAATCTCTAGTTATTTTCCTTTGTAAAAATTCATAGCGTTGACTGTCTTTGTTTTCCATAACTTCTTGGTTAATTTGGATCAATGTCTTATGCATGCTGTTTATTCTCCATTCTTGCTGCTTTAATCGTTTCAATTGGTTTTTGTTGGTTGTGGTGGCGAGTTGTATTTCTTCGGTGTTTGATTTTTCTTCGGGGTGAGATTCATCAGTTGATTTTGGGCACGTGTTTAAGTAGTTTACTGCTTCTTCATGAATCATCTTCATCTGCCGGAAGTAGTTGGTTGTGAAATAAGTGTGTTGTAACATTTTTGTTGATATAAGTTTGTCGTTGTTGTGTACTGCTGTTTCCCATAGTTTTCTAGGTCCGACAAACGTTTTGAAATGTACGAAGGTGTCTTGCGTGATACGGAGTCCTTTTATTATTTGAATGTAACCTTATAATTTCTTGTCCCAGAAGTTCTTGTTGCTTGGCTAGCGCGTTGATTTTTCTACATCCATGTTGATGTTGTTGTTGTTGGTGCTGTTGTTTGACCGGCGACTGATGTCCGGGTATGTTGTTGATGGCGTTGATTCGTTTTATTGTTGCTCGAAGGACCAATGTAAACCTTGCCCAAGTAATCGGTTGATTATCGGACAAAGTTTTAAGGCGATCACCCTCTTCTCAGCTTGATCTGGGGGTAGATGGAATTCACCCTGTTGATCTACGCTTACCGAGGTAACTAACACGTCCACCGTGTCAAGTTCTACGGAAGGTAGTTAAGAATGACCAGACTTTTTGAGAATGATAATTTTATTAATAAATCGCAATGTTTATATACACTGAAATTGTGACGTAAATTATGAAAAATATGCATTATCTAGTAACCTACATGCTATTATTGCGTTTTGCTGAATCCGTTTGTATATTGCTTTTAAGCTTGTTTCACAACTATTACTAAATTACACTATTTGAAATAAGTAGTACGACAATAATTTTCGTATGTTTAAATTAACTTTAAACAGAAGCAATAGAAAAATACATAAAAAAATCAATTAGGGTGGTGAGGACACCTACAAAGATTAATTGATACAGCACCTGTGAAAAGAATATGGGAGACTAAAACACCATGGAAACAAAAAGTAGGAGGACCAAAGAAACCTGGGACAATGTTATAGGAAAATTTTAAAGAAAAAAGGGAAAACCTGGACTGAAGCAAAGAAACTCGCACACAACAGCAAAGAATGAAAATTATTTATAAAGAGTTTATCCTTATTTTAAGAATTTTATTGTAAATATGAATTGTAATTTAGTTTCATTGAAGCCCATACACCCTTTGGGTAAAAAGGATTTGATTATGGTTATTTCACTTTAATTTAATAATAATTGAATAAAATTGCTATTTAGGCAAATTATTAAAATTCTAATCTGCTAGAATCTTTATATAAAGAATAGTATGAAACAGGGGGCGCTTCTGAGATGATGTTATAAAAAGACGTCAAAGCATTAAACTGTTTACACATTATGCACATTTAAGGATGATACAGGTTGAGACAAGCAAATAATTCCGATGGTTCACGGTAACCACAAAATAAACTAAAAATGGTTTCACGAACCCACGCACGCATACACTACCTGGGCGTACCTAAATAAGGCAATTTTCATAAGAAAAATAAAAGTGAAAAGCGATTGATCAGAAAAGATACGTATAAGTATCAAATAGATTGTTTTTAACATAATACCCACTTTCGGTGTCTATTTAGTATAAATTAATTCTTCCGTGACCCAGAAATTTAACCAACACACGCAGTATTTAAGTACACTCCCTGTATATCAATGCTTAGAACATATGGTCATTTAACAACCATGCACATCCTACTCGAATATCCTAATCCGTGCCAAGTCCTGATCAAGACCAAACGTACTGTGTAGGTATCCACCATGGTCATTGCAAATATCCTAGTCCAATGTAACAAAAGAAAAATTGCTTTGCGTATTAATGTAGGATGAAAATTTCTGTTCTCACGTGCGTGAAAGTTAAACAACGTCTTCGTAAAATAAGGAAATAAAATATGGTTGCGTAATTTTTTTTTCTAATTTTTTACAAGTAGCGACTATTCATTTGAATTATTGATTTAATAACTGTTGGTAAATTTAGCAAACAAAGCGCTTATATGGAAGCTTGAATTAACTTTCTCGGGAAATTATCGGCCATAGAAAATTGTTACCATATTTGTTAAACTGTCATACGACGTCTAAACGTGATTTCCTCTATACTCGTGGCAATTTTTATTTGTGAACTTAATTGCTATCGCAGGTATTAATCAACATTACTGTTAAAACATTCTGCATATTATTAATGTGGAATATTTAAGAATTTATGGAATTAATTATGATGTAACGCGATAAAAGATGGCACAGAAAAATGTGCATATCCGCATTTTTGAGGAGATTTATAAAGTGCCGCCGGCTTCAGAATTATCAATTCGATCAATTTTCTGCCTAGTTGGTAAAAACACTAACTCATGTATGACATTCATTTTATGCCTCTGACGTAAACTTTGTATTTTATTAGGAAATTATATAAATATTATGTGCGTTTTATTATTTCGAAGACAATATAATCATGTATTAAATGTTCATAAATGAGACAATCAAAAGGGAGTAATGTCCAGAGTTACTACACTATCACACCGATATCAAAAACAAAAATGTTATCAACGTATTCGTTTGTGTTAATAAATTTATCAGTTTAGCGAATCAATACATAAATGAATTTAGACAGTAATTTTTTTATTTAATTCATTTGCCTCATAATAACCTTCAGTGGCGGCTCGTGGTCAATCATACTGGGAGGTCAAAAATTAATTTAAAAAATAGACATACTTAAAAAAATATAAATAACTCAAATGCACCGCAAAATTTTATACAATCTACAATTCTGTTCAAAATATAGCGATTTTTCAAAACATTCTCATTAAAATCTCTAAGGGATTTTCTGTAAGCATTGTCTAGCTGTGTACGAATATCAACATTTCCCTACGGTTGCAAAATTTACCGAGCATTTCATGTGTTCTGCAGACGAAGCATGTTTTTTTTATTTTCTCTTTTAAATGTTTTAAATCGCTTACACGGGATTTGCACCATAACGAGTCTTTAGAAAATTATAAACAAACAAAACAGTAAAATACGTTTGATACTTCACCACCACATATACAGTCAGCTAAATCGTACATTACCTTGCGAAAGTTTCGATGAACATCTTTATTTTTGTCTTTGCTAATTTGTCGTAAACTTAGTTCTGGCAAAGGACGACCATTTGCCTTGAACTCAACTAATTTTGTAAAATTAAGTTTGTTAGCACTTTTTAATTGTTTAATTTTCTGCACTACCGACATTTTCTATTATAGCGCATGCACACGCGAATCAAAAATAGTATTTTTACAAAACAACACAACAGTAAAACATATCAATATAAATTCTTAAATTGATTTAAAACACGCGAAAATCGAATCAAAAATCGAGCGTAGTTGTACATCTATACGAAGTCAACGTAAACTGCGGGATCCGGCTCATGACCCAAAGTTGATTATTGTTTCGGACGTTCGCGTTTATTCGGGCGCTGCACGTTTTTCGAGTTTTTCTGGGTAGATCTAATTCAATGAGGACAATTCGCACCGCCAGCCCAACGATAAATTTTAAGTTATTGTACTTGCGACAATTACCTATTTTAATAAAACACGTAATAATGAATATTTTTTATATATTGTCAAAATTTTTGGGAGGTCATTGACCAAATGACCATATGGACAAGCCGCCACTGATAACCATAACAATCGAAATACTCGTTATCGTTATATTATTGTTGATTTATCGCTACTTCTTATGCTAACGCTTAAATCTTGAAAATGAATTTTAAAAGTGGTAATAAAATAACTAACTTAACAATTGATAAAATAAAATACGTTTGAAAAAAATTCAAGATTGTTCAATGATATTTATATTTACAATGTAAAAAAAAATTCTAATAAACAAGTTAAACTGTTTTTTTACAATAACTTAAAAGTTTAAAAATATACTTGCTTAAAATATAGATGGTCTTCTTCAAATGCCCCTTAATGTAACAAACAAATAAAAACACCTTCCAAAACTCAGCCGGTAAAAATTATCCAAATCTTAATGATACAAACTGGGTAAAATCAATTTAAAACTTTGTAGAAATTCCATATAATTTGGATTGACGTTTGAAAGGTCCAGATTTTAAATTAAATTCATACAAACTATCAAAACAAGTGTAATTAATAAATATTTACATAAATTATTGTATTTTGTAGAATTAAAACGTATTTATTAAGAGAAGATTTCGTTTTGAAGATAAATGATCGTTATCATTGTGTTGCAAAAAACTTTGATGATATTTTATTTTGATAAAATGACATGATATACTATTATTGTTGATCAATCTATAACAGACATTTTTTTAACATAAATATTTACAATGACCTTAAAATTAATAACAATGAATAATACAGAAAACAATCTTCAATTAAAAAATTGTTTAATAAGGTAAACCGCCCACCAAAATTAATTTAGAGATTTTAATACCATGATCTGAACAAAAAATAACAACAAAATTTTAGACGAAAAGGACCTGCATAATCTACACCAACTGATAGAAATGCTCTACCAATTGTTACTCTAGATTTTTTTTAAGATCTCCCATTAACGGGGCCAATAATGGTGGTTTAACATTGTAACAACGAATACAATTATGTATTCGCGAACGAACTAATGTTCGTGCTCCAATAATGTAAAATCGTTGTAAAACAAGAGCTAAAAAGGACACTCTGTATATTAAGAAAACGTAACCAAACATTAGACAATTTGTCGTTAATAATAAAAAAAATGAAAATGTCTTGCGCACTAATAAGCATATTTATTTTTTATTTTTGGAACATTCATTTGATTTTTAAAAATACGTTTTAATTTATTTTATTGTTCCAGTCAAAAACTTCTAGGGGCTTCTTTCAGTACATTTCCATTTGACTTCATTAAGAACAAAGTGTAGGTGTTTTTCTTTTAGGCACTAACCTTTGAGTGAAAAAAAAGTTTTTCATTTAATTGTAGTTTTTACTTCGATCTCGAAACATTACGAAAGAAAAAGAGAATGCTAAGCAAATTTGTTAAACGACAGAAAGATGGGAAATGGCATATTAAATAAGTAAGAATTTAACTTAATTTTAAAATTTTAACAAAGCTTTTAAAGCACTAAGCAAACGATAGCGGTTCGCATCTTATGGACAATTATCATATACTAATTTTAATAAAACTGAAAACAATTTTAATAATCTGTAGTAAGTCAGAAACGCATTATTCTAAAAGCAATATGTCGAACTTCTGCCAACAGAATAAAGCAGTAGCCAGTAATAATTGTAGAATCATGAACGATACCAACATACATATGTTTCTTCCTATTTGAAGTGGGGAAAACGCAATCGCTTGTTGAAATTATGTAGCTATTTATTCCTAGTGGTTTTGTAGATTAGTGTTCCAGCCACCTTACGCTGATGAGCCTCAAATAGGGCGAAACACTTGTATGTAGCTACTATTTTATTCAGTTGGCAGGAATTCGAGAAAATCGTTAAAAATGCGCTTAGCTTTTTCGCAATGTTGATGAGTTCATAGCTGGCATCTGACTAGAATTATTTTCAATTTTGTTATGATTCATGTAGGAAGATGTAAACATTAATTTTACCAAAGATTAAATATAATTTAGATATAAAAAAAATAAATGAATGAAAGAATGAATAAAAAATAAAATCATTACAATATACCTACCAGAAATCATTATTATTTTCTAATATTTAAATTTCTTGGTGACTGTGGCAATGATTGTACCTGTTTTTCGTCATTTAAAAACAATAAAGTGTTTGAAACACGACATAATTGAAATTTCCAAATATCAAACTTGAATTCAATGGCTATCTCATAATTGCCCTTCCTACATGTACAACATTTATGTCTTTATTTGTGGCTTCATAAACTGGTATCGCTACTTCTCTACCTACATAACTTAATTTTTTTAAGCTTTCTGTACACTGTTTGTACGTTTTACGAAAAGACAGTAACGACAATGTATTTTGATACATCATTCAGTTAAGATAAAAATGACATTTTATTAGCAACCCAACAACTAACACGAAGTTTCAATGACTATATGTATAGTATATGATTGTACAGATTATTCTAAGAACTGAAATAGAATTTTACGAGGTGATTCAGTTATTTTATTACAACACCAAGTATAAATTCATTTATTGTTTCTTATTGTGTAAACCGGCAATACAAAATGGATATTTTTGTCATAATGATTACAGCCAACAAGAATAGAAAACTACGTAAATGAATTTTTATCTAATTTTTGGTCCAATAGAGTGACAATTACCAATGTTATAATACAAAGTAGTAAAAAGTGCACAAATACATGTAATACCTTAATATATTTTTGTTACATTTAACTATAATAAGTTTGGAATCTCCTCGCGGTTGCTCCTCCATACGCACATTCAGGAAAGCGGTCGCAAAATAACAATTTTCTATAGAAATAAAGAACATACAACCTTCAAACAAAAAAAACTGGAAAGAGAAATTATGATTCTGCGCCCCTTGTGTAATAAATTTTTAGTTTTTCTCAAAATGTGAATTTTTTAAGAGACTAAACTTACAAAAATAACCTAATGACGTGATAAAGTATCCTTCATAATATGCATTTAATTGCATCAAAGCATAATTTTAACACATGATGAGCATGCATTGATGCTTTCTGCAATAAAATATGTATGCGGTTTAAGATTAAAAAATTTATAAAAAGCTTTTAGTCATAAATGGACGGAGAACCATAGCCTGGCTGTCTAGTGCAAATCACGCCGCGCATGTTCATGGAGCGGACGTTAACCGCCACTAAGTCTTGAATTAATTATGCAGTACCATTGCTGCATTACACCTACATCTACCCTCAAGTGGTGTTTTTGCGGTTTTGTTGGATATATCTCGTAAAGAACAAACAATATCAAAAACATTGTTCTGTTAAAAGTTGTACGGTACCAAATTCTGCATTGAATGAGACTAGACGCATATTTTTTGCTGTACCCGTTTCTAAACTAGTGAGCATCAAAGTTAAACAAAAAATAACAGCGAAAAAATAGGTAAGGTGATAACATTAAGAATTAAGGTTCACAAAGAACTGTTACAACTAGAAAACGGTTGTAGTTACTAAGTTGATTTCAGACTCGTTTTACAGAAAATTTAAGGTTCTACCAATTATACCTGGTGTAGTTTTTTGGTATCTTTCTTCGTTTTTGAACAAACACAAAATTACCGTGATCCCCGATATTACATGACTGGATTTTTTCTTCTAGGGATTCATTAAAATCGAAATTTATTGTAAATTATTTAAATATTGTTACGTCACTGGAGTTCTCAAAATAAATAATCACGGTGTTTCTAGAACTCCGTTCTCGAACGTTCAATTATTTTCTAGATTATCTTTCAAATATAAAAGCATCGATAATTATGAATCAGTTCAAAGTTATTACTCGTCATGTTAAGTTGATATGAATTAAACGTGTAGAACGTTTTGTGCATTTATGCGAATTAAAGCAAAATTTAAGACCGGAAAAGTGTAATTTGATATTGACAAACAACGATAAGATTCTTTAATGGTTGTAGTTTGAGCTGTTTGATTGATTCAAGCTACTAAATACAACAATGAGTTCTCACAGCGAAAACTGACTAGGAATGCTACAAAAACTACGGGGTTTTGGAGCCTATCACGTGATTGCATTGTCTTCCGGAAAAAAGACGAAATATACATAGGATCAATTGGAGAGAATTTCGAGATGTTGCCGCGCTTCGAAGCAAGTGCAGTTTATCAACAGTTCGATCGTGATGGACCATTAAAAATATTTCACTTTTTTCAAGTCAGAGATGAAGGGAAACGATGGTTTCTACACTGACGGTTGCCAGAATGTTTCTACTCATGTGAAATTTAAAATCAAAAAGGTTTTTTCTGAGAATTGTCCTACATCCCGCGGTCCTACATAGCATTATTCAAGTCTTAAATGTAGAGCTTTATATCTAGAGATATCTTTCTAAACTACTTCAGTTTTTGAACACACTTCATGCAAGTGATGAAATATTGTTAAGGTTGATCTTGCTTCATCTCATTATTCAAGAATCACACGGGAATGGTGTCAGACCAACTACATCGACGTTGAACCGCTCGTAGCAATGCCCCTAATTTTGGTCAATATTGAGTTAAAGAGTCTATAGTAATCACTAGAAAGCAGAAAATAAGAAAAAATACTACGTCGTACATCCATAAAAATAGAGAAATCAATGTTGAAGTCGTTCAAAGGATGATTCAATTATTTCAATTTGGTTTTGTAATAAAGATATTTAAGAAATATTGTTTAAAAATTTAACAATAATATACAACTATTTTTGTTTGAGTTGTTAGCTTCTGATTTTTTCCGAAAAGTTTAGGACCATACCATAGTATGATGGATGATATTGTTAACCGGTGTTATTTAAGTTTAGAGAATGAAGGTGGACTATTTGAAAAAATAATTTCAAGCGATTTTTTTTGTTTAATAACTGATCGTGGTAAATAGATGGTACTTATGTTCAAAAACCAAGAATGCGATTTGTTAGTGTAAATCCACCTATAAATCATAAGAGTGATCTTTTATTGATTTAAAAAAATTAAAAATTTACTGAGCATCAAATAAAATTTGTTAGCTATTTAAAAAATCAAAAATCTAAAAACACTTTCTCTAAGAGGAGAAAAAGTGGCAATGAAAATGTTAAATTTATTTTACCATACCGTCAGAAATAAGCCCAGAGAACAGTAAAAAAGAAATCGTAAACATTTTTGTTTTTTTTTCAAGTAACATCAGATCAATTCGGAATATTTTCAATTTCAAAACAAGGATCTTAAAATTATGATCGCAGCATACACCAAGTCTAATCATCGACAATGGGATGTAAACCTTGCAAAAGTTGGTTGGATATTGGCATAGAGATGATCACTATTCTCATTGTTGACTGATTTTCCAGCAAGCTAACATTTTGTATTGTGTGCTCGTACTTTGTTTTTTTTCCTCTATATATTCTTTTACTTTGTGGTTATATTCAGGGTGGGTTGCTTTGGGGTTGGGAGTGATTTTGGTTTTTAGCGTTTTTTGATCCATGGCTTTTAGCAAAACTTTTTTTTACTAGCAACCTAGTTTCTGATTACTCATATTTGCTCTGTTCTGCTTAGCTTTCCTCTAGGAATTATCAATCCGCTTTTAGCGACTTGGAGGTATTTAACTCATTCGTGACCATCCCAATCTACGGAACCTAGAATTTATTTCCGATTCTCTTTTTTTAAGAAATATCTAAGTGGTCACAGATTTTGCGATTATCGCTCTGTTCTCTATGTTGGACTTTTCTCTTTAACCGGTTAAAAATTGCCGATTACGGTGAGTAAATCATTCTTCTTTAAATATCTAGGACATGCCGGTAACCACCCTGTTGTACTCTTCTAGAACCACCACCTGGGAGCAAATTAATACGTGGACAAATTTACCCTGTACAATCAATGGGTGGTACCTTCCTGCTGCTGCTACTGGATAAATTTGGATTTTTGCACAATGGCGAATATCTAAGCCGCTGGTATAAAATCATGCAGATGACTTTTTGATCCCGGCACCGACACGAACAGGTTATCATTCTTAACATCAGCAACGCTGTCTGTTTCTCTTTCTCCGGTTCACTGTCAAATTAGAATGCACCCGGAGGATACAACGAACTATCACCTCTTCGTATTCTCGACTCAAACCAGATAAGTGCTCTAGTTTTATGTTATATGTAGGATCTTGCGATAATTTTAAGTTACTGCATGTTTGTTTTGCGCCAGATTAAATAAGTATACGTCTTACTAATGCATAGTTAGGGGAGTAATTTAAATTAAATATTTTTCAAGAGCTATTTTTAATTAAACGTGCGATCTAGAGGTAGGTTACGTGTGCGGCCAGAGTCGTACTATCAATTTTGACTATATTCATCCGGACTCCAACTATTTGAGCCGTGATGGCTCCTTCAGTATTTACGTGTTCTCTCGTATAAATATTTTATTGTTGTTTATGATTTTGTTTCTATGTGTATTTTCTCGAGTTAACAATTTGTTGCTTTGTATCTTAAGTTTCTATTGCTTCAAACTAATTACTACAATTACGTTGGTGGCGCCCTACCTTCGTCATCCCTTTAACTTCATCACCTCTATCTGTTTTCCACGACTCTATCAAACGAGCTACGTGTAAGTGCTCCGAAACTATTATAAATATTTGCTCTATTATTACTCTGGCAGCAAACTGTTTCTTATGGTTTACGAGATGCCTGTAGAGTGCATTCTTATCCGGGACAACCTGTGTATTGTGGATACTAATTTATAAAAACCACGCAAAAACAACTCCACTTATTATGTTGCACAAAAATTTATTATTTTTAGTAAGATGGCATTCTTGTCAAACTTTTGTTTTATGCACTAAGTTGTACATAAATAATTTGTTCTTCCTATTAAGTTGTATTAGATTTTTGTATGTACTGCAAATATTTTAAAGGAGCAACAAAAAATTATTAACAGGCTGAGTTGTAAATCGTTTTTTTTGTAAATAATAAACACTGTATCTTCAAAACCTCCAAGTTGCCGCTATAACACAAATTTCGGTGAACCGTTTAGCAAAAGAATGTCCTAATTATAAATAAAAAACATTTTCAGTTCTTATCATAACGGAATGCAACCTTTTTAGCGAATTCGGGCTTTTGAATACAGTACTGCAAATATTTTAGTCTCGCCGCTTGGTAGCCGAATGCGGTCAAGGTGTTTCCAATTTTTATATGGGGTTGGCCCATCTGAATCCATCGTATAATCCTATAATCAATGTTATTACTTTAACGTATTTTGTTTGTACATGATGTCTGTACTTAATTTTCAGTTTGATTTTCTCCGTTAACGCCATTATATGTGTATCTCTTTTTTGGTAAACTAACCAGTGATATGATTTATAAGAATGGTTTATTTGGACTCGGAAACAACAACTAATTTGAATTCATCGTTTAATAACAACTTTAAAAAAAAATGTTTTATTTTTTTATTGTCAGTTGCAATTTTTGTCGACCTTTTTTACGCATTACAGCGATTGGATTGGTGAAGATTAGAATTTTTCATATCTTTTTATTTCAGCGAAAATGTAATTCATGTTTATTTTTATTCCTTTCACTATAACGCTTACGAAAACGGAAGTGAATTATACAAATATGGTATTAAAACTTATAAGGTATTGCGACATCTAGTGTCGCCTCGTTCTATTGTAACACGTCCGAAAAGTGATCTCCAATAAAGAAACTTGAAACTTTTTTCTTCAGTTATTATTGCCAACTAAGCGTTCTAACCGCTACATAAAATCAAGTTATTCACGCGTATTGAAAAAGGAGAACTAATTGTGGTATCGAACAGATAATACTAAATGGTGAAATTTATCAAGATGTTTACAAACCCAGGGTGGAGGAATATATTGATGTTAGATAAGTTGGTTGCGACCCAATTACGTTCTCACTCCCTTTATACTCAATTCTTTTACAAAAGAGAGTATAGAAAAAAGGTATGTTACTCCTATAAAATAGCGAATTTTTTACCAAAAGAATTTAAGAGCATCCTAAAAGCGGCACTATCTCTAACCGCTAGTATGTGAAGTATTTACCTGCTTCATCGTAATATAACATTTCAATTTCGCACTTCTAACTCAAACAGTTATTAATTGTAGAAGTTTGGAAAAATCCGTCATGTCACATAATAATGCAATAAATAGCTTTGTAAATCATATGCTTTCTCTTACCACAATATAATTATGATCGCCTGGCATCATTTACTTATTCCGATCGTTGAATTTCTGACGTTATACATTTGCAAAAAAAATCAAAATAAATAAACGTTACTTTTATATCTTTAATCGCACAATAAACAAGATAAGTTTATTTATATACACAATAACATTAAGGTATCAGTGACTATTTGCGTGAGAAGTTTAATGATCATTTTCAGTTTTGTATGGTGTATAGTTTATCATGATCTACCAATTAATGGGACAATTAAAATCAAATGATAACACAATAGGTCAAAATAATTCTCAATTATAAGAAAATAATGATATATGCACTTAATTAATAAATAAAATATTATTTAAATCAATAGAAACAATAAGAGTATTTTAATCAAAAATATAAATATCTGAAAACATGTTTTTCGATTTTAGTTCACATTGCTACAAAAACATGTTTTCTAGCTAAACTATAATTTTATTTTTAAGCCACTCGATTGCACAACTAATGAGGAACCTTAAAAAGTGTCTTATAAAAAATAGTATATTATAAACCTAGGTAGTGAAGTAAGTCATTATTGCCCGACCGCTGAAGTTTATGTCCCGAGCGATAGCGAGGGACATAATCAGCGAGAGGGCAATAATGACCTTCACTACCGTAGTTTATATACTATTTTTCACTACTAGCTACTAAACTTAATTGGAAGTACATATTTTAATTTTTGAATTTTTGTAAAACTATGAAAAATATGTTAGTCTTGATTTGAATAGAAATCACTATTCATTTGTTTATATCAGACATTTTGAAAAGTGTAATTTCAAATTTGCAATTACTATTTTCATTTACGAATATTTTTATCATGTCTAGTGATGAAAGTGAAGGGTGTACTCCTCCAGAATTGCATGAAGCTGCAAAACAAGTATACAATAAATTGCTTCCAGAAAAATCAAAACATTTATATTTAAAAGTATACAAGGATTTCAAGGATTGGTGTCACACAAAAAATGTTACTACAGTAACAGAAAACGTGCTGTTGGTATATTTTCAGGAGCACGCAAATGTAAAAAGGCATCTACTTTATGGTCAACATATTCAATGTTAAAATCTACCCTTGCAATTCGAGAGAATATTGATTGCGGAAAGTATCCAAAACTTATATCTTTTTAAAAAGGCAAAACAGATCATACAAAGCAAAAAAGGCACCTGTTTTTTCCAGAGAACAAATTATAAAATTCTTGACTGAAGCACCTGATGACTTTTTTCTTTCTACAAAGGTAAATGTAGTAAATTTTTGTTAAGAATTTACAGAATAATCTAGTTTTCTATAGGCAATTCTGGTCGTTGGAATAGCAGGGGCTTGTAGAACAGATGAACTTGTGAAAATGATGTTCAGAGATGTTGATGTACGAGGAAATGATCTTGTCGTAGTAACCATTCCAAATAGTAAAAATGACACTAGCCGGAACTTTGTCATAACTGATCCACTGTGGCTTAAAGTAGTGTTAAAATATGCAGGCACTCGACCAACTTCAGATATGCAAAGATTTTTATAAGATTTCATGGTGGTAAACCAACCAAGCAAAATATAGGTCATAATACTATCAGTAATGTGCCAAAAGTAGTTGCCAAATATCTAAAATTAGAAGATGCAGATTGTTATTCTGGTCATTCCTTAAGACGTACCTCTGCGACCATGTTAGTAGAAAGCGGTGGCGATATCTTATCGTTGAAACGCCTAGGAGGCTGGAAAAGCTCTACGGTAGCAGAGGGATATGTTGAACAATCTCTTACTGACAAGAAGCGGATTACGTCAATGCTACAAGGAACCTTCGTTTCAAATCCTATTCAGTCTTCTTCGTACATTAGTGCCACTACGTCTAATTCTGCATCAACATCAACAGCAGTTGAAAGTGTCGTTGAAAGTGCAACACTGCACCTTCCAATGCAAAATGTAGCTAATACTTCTTCGATCACTAGTTCTTCGGGAATTAATGTGACCTATAATAATTGTTCGATAAACTATTATTATAAATAGATAGTAATGTCATTGTTTCTAACTTACCTAATGTGTTTGAGCTTTTCTAACGTTATTTGTATTCATAAATTAAAAATTGTTTAATTGTTTGAATTTTTGTGTAGCTTGAAGTTGTGAGGTTATGTTTATCAACTAACTGAGAACGCAGAGTCGGCTTTGGACTACCAAATTTGTTTTATTATTGACCTAGGTTAATAAAATTTTTTTTATTGACTCGTAGTTTTAAAAGTTCAACTTCACAACCTGCATTAAGGTTAATATGACTGTGTTTGATAGCTAGTAGTGAAAAAAATTTTTTATTAACACCGTAGAGGTACTGAATATATTTATTTTGATAGAGGTCTTTATTTTCTGTCATCCTACGTCACATATTTATTCTGTAACAGAAACAGAAAATCAACTCAAAACTAGACACTTTCTCGTTGTAGGACACGACGAACTAGTCTGGTGGTGCCCAGCAGGACGGCTTTTTGGGATTTGCGTAACAACATTTCTGGCAGAGTCGAAATCCAGTCTCTGAAGAACATTGAGAACATTGCGATGAACAATTCCGTTAGCTGTTATGACAAACGGTAAAATTGTTACCTCCCTTAATTTTTGTATCCTTTTCATTTCATAAGTTAGGTCTGTGTATTTTTCTATTTTCTCTTGGTAAGCTCTTCTCAGATTGGTATGCAGGGGAACAATCACATCAATAAGCCACGCTTTCCTTTCTGCCTTATCTATCAAAGTTATATCCGGCCGATTATGCATGATTTGGCGGTCGTTAATTATAGCGAAATCCCACAAGATGTTAAAGGAAACGTTTTCTAAGACCAACAGTGGTTCAAATTTGTAATAAGGCAAATTAGGGACGACTACATTTCTCTTCTCGCAGATGTTCAGATAGAGAATCTTGCAGACCTCATTGTGTCTCTGGAGGTAGTCTCTTGGCGCCAAGTATGGGCAGGCTGAAGTCAAGTGCTGTATTGTTTCAAGATCTGAGTGGCAGAGCCGACATAAGTCCGTTGGGATGTCCTTCTTCACTATATGTTTCATATAGGCTCTTGTAGCGATGACCTCATCTTGTATGGCGATATTAAAGCCCTCCGTTTCCGCCATTATACTGTCGTGGTTGAGATAAGCAACGGATTGCCTCCGATCTTGCATCACTCAGTCTGAGCGCTGCCGCGTGTCTGCCATGAAGAGCCTTAGCCTGTCATTCTAGTTCAAGACTTTCTTTTGCCTCTTTCGGTGCCTTTGGAGGCTACATTACGTGACTTGTCAAATCCAGTACAGTTATTCGACAATCTAGTCTGGTAATAGCTTGATGTATTGAATTGTGCTGTGATCTGAAATATTCTCTCAAGTTATAGATTGTTTCATCACGAACGAAATTGAGATCCATAAGGCTTCTACCACCGCTCTCTTGGTAGGTATAACCGTTCTAGGGTCGCGTGTGGGTGATGGATCTTGAATTTTGTCATAAGAACCCTGATTTTTCCATTGATGTTCTCGCAGTCTGTTTTACTCCATTTAATCACTCCAAAGAAGTGTGTAAGGAGCGGAAGAGCCCACACATTAATTGCTGTAATTTTTTCTCTACCCAGCAGTTCTGTTTTTAGAATAATCTGTATTCTACCTAAAAGTTGTTGTTCAAGGTGCTCTTTTATTTCCTTTTGTTCTGTTTTCAGAGCTTGTTTCATGCCAAGGTATTTATATGTCTATGCGTAAGGAGGGCATGACCCTGTCATCCGTGAGTATCATACCCATACTTTTTAATACCCAATTCCATTCCTATTGAGCGGCTCAAATCTCTAACAATTTCTACTTGTTTCTGTAGTTCTTGTTGGTTTCCGGCATAAAGTTTTAAGTAATTCATGTATAACATATGACTAATTTGTGCTCGTTGTTTTTCAATTATATATCCGCAACGGCTCTCGTTCAAAAGGTAACTCAAAGTGCCATACAGAACCACACGGGACTCAAACTGTCCCCCTGAAAGATTCTACACTTCATATCTAGCCGTCCTGTGGTATACCCGTCCAATTCTGGACCCACTTTTAGTCTAGTTGTCCAACGCTTCATCACGTCTCTTAGGAACGCTATTAATTTATGATTGATATCATATATGCTGACGACTTCGGTCAACCATATATGGGGTATCGAGTCAAATGCTTTCTGATAGTCTATCCCGGCTAATGAAATGTTTTTCTGGTTTTGTTCGTGTTTGGTTGGTGATGAAATTATCTATTATAAGGCATTCTTTTGCGCCCTTTGACCCCTCGCGATTCCCATATTGTTCTTCAGCAACGATGTTATATGTTTCCAGATGGTCATTTTATTATTATTTTTATTATTATTATTACTACTATTATTAAATAAGTAACGAAAACCAGATGAACATTTTAATATCAATCGGGGTGATGTCTAGTTCTGGTGTTTTTAATTTCTCAGAGTGTGAAGAATTTTTTGGTTTTTTTAGCTTACAATTAGTGTGAGTAGATACGATGATTGCTGCTTTTGTAGTTTTTGACCTTTCTTTGTAATTATAGTTTCAGCAAAAAGTCTTTTTGGTTTTGCTTAACACACTTGAAAAAAATAATGGATAGGTTTATTATTTCTATGCTCCACGAAGAATTTGCTTGCTCTGAAACCAACCTTAGAAGCAGTTACTGCACTAGTGTGTAGTGGAGTAAAAATTGCTTTTTTTTGGGTTTGATTGTTTCTTCTTGTGTTTGGGTGCACAGTCTGCAAAGAGGAAGATTTGTTTGCAGCAATCTTTTAAACACACTTCGCCAATGTACTACTTTTACCGCATTTTTTCATCTTGCAACAACCAAACAGACGATATATGGTTTATACAAGTAAATTCACGATTCACTACCATTGACGATGTTGTACACATTTTTTTTTGTTTTTTAACAGCAACTCTGATTATTATGTTGACAGATGCGATGAACAACATGAAGTTTTTTTTGTTTTTTACACAAAATTCTTTGGCCATTTTTTTTTAATGAAGGTCTATGATGATCTTGCACAAAGTATTCAGTTTTTGGCCCAACTGTTTTCGTATCATCGCTAAGACTCACGTATAAATTTTTCACAAAACCGAGAAATTGTTCAACGTCACATATACAAGGGTTGCCTTTTAAGTGTCGGGAATGAAGAAAAGTGTAAGAGATATAATAACGCATTTTTTTTATTGTTTTTCAAAGTACTCTCCGCGATAGTCAATGCACTTTTGCATTCGATGGAACCAGTCGTTATAGCATTTATTCCATTCCGAAGTAGGTGTAGTCAAAATCGCTGTTTTGTAGGTATCCACCGCTTCTGCAGATGTCTGGAACCGCTTTCCTCGTAGCATATTCTTGATTCTTGAGAATGTAAAAAAATCATTGGGGTTTAGGTCCGGGCTGTATAGAGTATCATCAAGAACTTCGACATTTTGCTGTTATAAAAACGACTTTGTGTCTCGAGCAAGCTTGCATTGTCTTGATGGAGCATAATGCGTCGATTTGGGTTATCTTTCCGAAGCTCGGCGATCACTTCAGGCAATCAAATGGTCGTATACCATTAAGCATAAACTGTTCTTTGATTTTCAAGAGCAATCGTTGCTACATGCGCTGATTTGGCAACAAACGATGCAACCATTTTCTTGGCAACGCTGCGAGAGCGAACAACTTTTGTCGGTTTCAGTTCCCTTTGGAAGACCCATACTGCAGATTGGCGTTTCGATTCAGGCTCATAGCTATAGATCTATGATTCATCACCACTTACGATGTCGTAAACGTGTTTTGATGCTCCTGAGTTGAATCGTTGTTGTTTTTCGACACCAATTGACTCGAGCTGCTTTCTGTTCTTCTGTGAGGAGATGCGGTATCCACCGGGAAACCAATTTTTTAACACCTACTTCTTTGTGTAAGATCTTTTGAACTGAGGTCCCTGAGATGTTCAATGATGCCTGAATCTCACGGTATGTCACATGACGATCTTCCAGAACCATGTTGCAAACAGCATCCACGTTTTCCAGAGTAACGGCGGTTTTTGGTTGCCCTTCACGCGGTTCGTCACTGAGGTTAGATCGTCATCGCTGAAACTCTACATACAAGCGATAAATGGTTGTCTTTGATGGTGCTTCTTTGCCAAAAACAGCAACAAGTTCTGCGACGCATTCTTGCTGGGTGAGGCTTCGTTGAAAGTTATAAAAAATAATATTGCGGTATTGTTCCGGACTTAATTTCATCTCATACAGCGACTTGGGAACTTTAACACGCTACGGTTAAAAAACTATCACGCCGATCTAAATGATATTTTGACATTGACAAATACCAACAGTTGCTTATAAACAGTTTTTCTGGTTGCTAGGTGATAAGGAACGTTCTATTTCCGACACTTAAAAGGCAACCCTCGTATAATCTTAATGATCGTAGACGGGAATTAAAAATTATGTGCGAAATTAAATTATTCTGACGCCTGGGTGTGGGTAAAAGTATTTAAAAGGGTTTGAATTAAGAAACCAAAAAGAAAACGTGGATTTTGCAACAATAGCACGGAAAATAAATAAACATTAGAGAATTTCCCTTATAAAATTTGAGCCAATGACAAATAACCAACCAATCAGAGACAAATTACGCGATAATTTGAGAAGTTCAATAATTTGATACATATATTTGATGTCAAGGCAGCATATTTTTGGTACAGTTCCTACTTGATTTGTTTAAAATCTACATTCTGGTAATTCTCTAGCAAAACATGTTTCGTGATCGTAACGTATACCAGGTAATTTTGAGTATATATTCCACGTTCGTGAAACATTTACTTAAAATTATCGGTAACATTACGATCACTTAACGTATTACTACTGATAATTTCTCCACATACACCCATAATAAATATTAATGCAGGACTAAGAAGCTGAAAATGAACACAACTAAACTTATTTTTACACACAATTCTTTAGTCAATTTTTTATAGAATTGAGGTCTTTGATGATCTTGCACACAGTATTCAGTTTTTGGTTCAACTAGTTTTGGATCATCGCTTAAACTCAGCCGTTCACGTATAAATTTTTCACACTACGTAGAAATTGTCGATTGATGATTGATCAAAATCAGAAACCTACTTGTCGAGACCTTTTTTGATCTTCAAAAACTTGTAAACATTGACTATTTCGCTGCAGCACTGAAACTTTGGACTTAGAACTCAATATTTTTTATAGTTTTAATTTATTGTGACAAAAACATTTTGTAGCGTCAAAATGTGATATAAATATAATCTAAAAGTTGGAAGAAACGAATGTTTTGATTGGTTTCGCACTAAATGAAAAACCACCTGTCATCAAATTCTAAAATAATCTCATTTGGTTGGAGAGATTAAGAATTTGCAAATTTTGAAACAGAAATAACAAAACAAAATATAGAAAGACACATACACCAGATACCTTAACTTCTAACCTAAAAAATTACCGAATGTCAAAGAATATCCAAGACCTACGCAGCCCAGTTTTTTTACATATTTAAACACTCATTATATTCAATTAATTACGACTATCTAAAACGCATTCTTGACCCAAACTTCCGATAATAAGAAACGACAGTTTGGTGAAATAAAAGTGTACAAAATGATAAGAAATTGCGTTTTCACAAAAAAAAAAACACGTATAAAAATATTATCAAAGGCGTTGATTGCTACTTGAATCAATCAGTTAACTCGATGATAAGCAGAACCTATCGTAATTTATTTACTTTTCTTATCTTTTTGTGACCCGTAACGAATGTGCACAATTTTCATTTAAACCCAATTCGTTTATTTTGTTTGAACTTTTGTTTGATCATTTTTTTCTAATCTGTTTTAATTTTTTTTAGAAACTGACGTAAATCGAAATAAATTAACAAAATTAAGTAGTTACCTATAAAATTAGAGCATTTTCCAGTATGACTGAATCTATACATCATTTTGTATTACAAAATATTCGGACAAAAATAAAATTTAGATTGATTTCAATCTAATCAAACACAATTTTGAAAAACAAATTTTTAATCAAATATGTTTTTTATTCCGAAATATACATTATAATTTCTTTTATTATTTATTTATTATTATAATTGCTACTCAAAACACGCCGCAGCGTGTGAAATCGTACGATTAATACAAGCTCTGTTTTAAAGTTGCCTTGGTAACAAAAAATTTAAATCTCTAATCGCCTGCTGTAAGTTCGCAAGATGTTGTACAATAGCAAACAAACACTGAGAATGACTCGACAGCTGTTTCGTCCTTTTGGGATTCTTCAGGAGTGAGAGAATTTGAGTGTAAGTTCACTATTGTACAAATGCGTGCTGTCAACTAAAAAGGTTCGCATTAAGCGATAAGGATCGACTTATGTAACTGCTTTTACATATCTGTCGACAAAGTTGCTTAATGCGAACCATTTGCGTACGTGATCGCTGACACGAGTCGACACTAGATGTCGCAAAACTTATAGTTTAAAAAATTTAAAATTAAACGAAAAACAGTTACGCCCAACTTTATATCGACTTATACGTTGTTGTATGTACCTAATCTAGGTTTTTGTTTTTTTTTCTTCTAATCTTTATACTGTAGTGCAAGGTACAGGTATAATACATGTGCCCCGTTAAAAGCACTCGCCTTCAGCTCGTGCTAGTAAACGCATGCTTGGAGGGTTCACTTATAATACTTTATTATTCAGTTTGTTTGATCATACCCTAGTTACGATAAACAACTTTTAATACTACAAAAAAATAATTTCAAATTTTAGTTATAGGTACACAATATCGTTTTTGTTTTACGAATATTCATGCATTTTTTATTTAACATTAGTTTCCGGTTCCGGTGTAAATCCATTTTCTTATTCGCTTCATCTGCGGTTTTTTATTTAAATTTTCAACGGGTTCCTGTTTGTGTTTCATGAAATATTACTTTTAGATCAATGCTAATTTAAAAAATAATGTAATTACTAATTATTATTACTTACATTTGTTGTCGTTATAAGTACATTAAAATAATAAATATAGTATTTAATTTTTTTATTTAGTAACTTTTATGATTTTTGACTCATAACATTATATTTTTGTGTTTGGTTTTGCAACAAACCCATTACGTTTAAATGAAGATGCAGAACATTGCGCCACAACCATTTCGTGATAATAAAGAAAATGTATATACAAAAGAATTGTAGGAAACTATTTTTGCACAAACAAATATAGTAACCGCAAAATGTTGCCAGATCGTTTTGCGGAATTGTCATAATCTCATAATATTTATTACATGTCGTCATTTCTTAATTATTCATGAATGAGTTCTGTTTTGCGTAAATTTATCCTTCAGAAAGTAAATTGTGTTTTTCTCCTAAATTCTTGATCTAAATGAGTTTCGATTATTGGTGTTGTTAATGGAATTGACCCTCACTTTCTCTTATTTGTAATTTTGTTGTAGGTGTTTAAGAAAAAGTTTGATAACCAATAACCGTGTAATGGAATTATGCTAACGACATCAAATTTAAAGAATTAATTAAAAAATCTCTTGTTCTCGATTGGTGCGTGTCATATATTGTATCGTTAATTTATGATTCAGATAGTAACTATAGACTATCTATTCGAAGAATAATCATTTGACTATTTTAATAAACAAATGCACCATTTCATTCGATTGCAACCTATTATCATTAACGACACTTTCGTTCTACTGATTCTGCAAAGAGCAAAAATAAGAACCACTTTAAAAACAGAAATTATCTATATAAAAAATTTGAAACATGTTTAGTTCAGTCTGAATACTGAACTTCTGTGGTCCACATCTTATATAAATAAGATGGGGAGTTTTGCGACAAATTTTAAATAGACAATTTTAAAACCCGTATTTTTTGAATAATTAGAGTGAGTAATATTTTGCTATTCTATATATGCAAAAATAATCATTTTATACGTTTTTTGTTCTTTTGTGTAAACTATCTTTTGATCCAATAAGTAATTTCCGAGATATGACACTCATGTGACGGTAATTGTTTTAACAATATATTCCAAATTTTAAATACAAAAAATAGAGAAAAAAGTTGTTGAAAATTTTATTATCTATAACTTTTATTTTAACTATTTTTCTGAAACGCAATTTTGTTTTCTCATATTTTCGAGCAAAACTTTGAGTTTGAATCTTAAACTGTTTAAAAGGAGAACGCGCGGTGTTTACTTTGTCCAAAAAGTCCCAACTGCATAGTATGGCCGACCACCTTCGTTTGTTCTTTGCATTTACGAAAGTCTAAGATTTTAGACGCACCTTTTGATTTTCTTTTGGCGCTACGTTTATTATTCCGACAGGTAATGGTGCTTGATTTTGTGTGCATTTCGATAGTGTAAATATTGTTAATAATTTAAATAAACGTCAGGAGCTGGTTATCAAAAAATGCATATCATACTGGATCAAAAAAATTTTGAACAAAAAACTCTGTAAATATTAAAAACTATATTCACTTTTTTTTAAATGTTAATATATTCAGCCGTTCAACCTTCACATTTTGGGGCGTTTTGGTATCTTGTCCCAATCTAATACGTATAGTAGAATCAAAGGCTTCAGACGGACACAAGGAGAGCTGTTATATTTTTAGCTAGTTCTGATGAACTCTCTCCAAGAAATGACTCAACTCTATTCAAGTTAAAGCATCGATGATCTTCATCAAGAATATTAGAATTCTCTTTACCAGCGAATTCCCATTCGGAATGTTTTATGGTAAGTTGCAGATTGGTTACGACTGCAATCAACTGTTTTCAAAAAGGATCTTCAGATGGTATAGATGATATTGGGCATGACTTCTAAAGCGGCTCGTGAAAGTAGTATTCAGCTTATCCAATCCTTCAATTTTATGTTATCGAAATCTGTCAACTTAAATAAAACTAGCCTTCTTCATGGAGCAAGTTAATGCGCGGTTGTGAAGCAGTTGTGCATGCAGTGAGATCATTCCTAAATCTGAATAATAAGAATAAAGTTATCCTCAAAATTGACTACAAAAGGGCTTTTAATTTAGTGGAACAAGGCGAGATGTTTAAATCAGCTATGAATAAAACTCCAAAGTTGTTTCTCTTTCTATCACAATGCTATTCTTGTCTATCAATCTTATCCTATGGGATGTCTACTATCACATCTAAAATTGGGGCACAACAAGGTCATTCTTGTGGCCCTATACTTTTCAGCCTTGTTTTAGAATACACTTTACGATTTAAAATCCGAGATTTGTGTTTTCTTCTTGGAGGATGGAGTTTAGGAAGGGATCCTTAGATCGTTCTACAGGACTTCCAATTTCTTATATCAAAAAGCAAACGTTTGGGTTTGAAGATCAATCTTGAGAAATGTGAGATCTTTTACTGTTCTGACGTGAAAAGAAGTAAACTATTAAAATTCCTATCTACATCGCCTGGTATATTGTTAGGTGGCGAATCAAAGCTTACCCTACTAGGTACTCCTCTTACGGAAGAATCTGCTTCAGTTTGCTTGAATTAGAAGACTGAGGAGGATGTACTTTTGATATGTAGCCGATTTTCCCAATTAAGTCTACCCGTCGCTTTCTACTTTTTGAAGAACAATCTATCGATTCTCAAGTTAACTTATTTTCTATGGACAACTTCAGATTGGAAACATTGCAAAATAATAAGTAAATGCGACAAAAGTGTTAAAGGCACTTTAAAAATAATTCTCAATGTAAAGATGGAGCCCCATCATTAGACTCCAACAAATTTATCATGTCGAAATGGAGGTATTGGGATTAGAATGGCACCAGATTTAGCGCTTCTATCATATCTGTTTTTGGTTACCAGCGTTATGGACCTTATGTCAATATACATGTATCTCTAATAAGAATTAAATTAGCTGCTTTTCTCAGGGATTAGTCGTTATACTCAGGAGACAGAAGTTGGATGTTTTCAAGAAAATTGGGACTCGATAGCAGTCAAGGATACAGTTTCTAAATTGACGTTTTTCTTCCGAGGTTCATGAGTTTCCTAGTGAAATTGATAGAAATATAATTTCGGTGACCGGAGAACCATGATCATCTTTGTTTTTAATCATAAAATTAAGTTTGGCGATCTAGATTAGAAATGCAGACTGTATAATGGGAACCTTTCAACTCGACCTTATCTTGATTAAATTGTAATCATTTTATTTTTTAATATTTTATAATAATAATATTAAAAATTAAAACGTGCTAAAAAAACTGAAGTATTTTTCTTTTAAGTGCCCTTTCACTATCCGAATCATGCCCAAATTCCTTTGAGATTTAAAATGGTACCTTAATCTTTTAAAGGAGGGACTCAAGTTGATACTTTAGCCCCCGGGATGCATAAAAATGATTTATATTAATAATAAATAATAATATACATTTTTATAAAAACAACGAATTTCAAGAAATATATAAGGCAATAAAACTTCAGCAACTCAGTCTAAAATTTTTCCACCACTGGTATTCGGAGTAGTGTATCTACTTTTAATTTATCAAAAATTTATATCTGCAATTACTCGAAATTTTTATTTCCAAAGATCACGGGCAATCTAATCGACTCCCATTTGGCCTTAACAAAAATGATCGTGAGTAGTGTTGCTGTCATTTTAACGTACTAAAAGTATATAACCCGAAACCTCAATTTTTAAATTAAAACGAAAATGAAGGAGAATGATCTCTATAGAATAAATCAAATTCTCTATAAAAAAAACTCAACGTCCAATAAAGTTTTCAATAAGTCGATATCCATAGCAGTTCGTCTTAAAACGATCTTGTCACCAACACAATTCAAATCTTTGTGAAGACACCAAAATTACGAACGGCACTGTCCTAAAATATTTAAATCCTCCGAATTCTGTAAGACTTATATTCGACGTTACATCTTGTGAGAGCCGAAGTCAAGTTTAAGTAGAGATAGAAATTGCCGCATTATATCATTTCAGAAGAAATGTGAAAATCAATGACGATGGGAGGTACGAGGTTGAATTGCCATGGATTGAGAGGCATCCGGTCTTGAATGATAACAGAGTCCTGACAGAGAAGAGACTGCGACTGCCTGGAAAAAGGTCTAAATTTTATTGAGTTGATCTCATCAGTGTTGAACAGATTCCGAGAAAAACGAATTGTAGTGATTGCGGATATTAAAAACGCCATTTTACGAATTTCAGTAAGAAAGAGGAACTGTGACTTTTTAAGATTCTTTTTGTGGAAGAATTTGTCTCAAGAGACGTTCAATGTTTTTCATCACCGACGTGTTGTGTTTAGAGTCACTTCTAGTCCGTTCCTCCTTGGTACAGTCTTAAATTATCATTTGGAGAATTCCACGCCAAAGAAGAAACTGGTAAAATCTTTCTATGTTGATAATTGTGATTCTTCAGTGGATACTGAGGCAGAATCATAAAATTTTATCCAAGATGCAAGAGATTTGCTAATTTCTTCAAAAATGGATCTCAGAGAGTGGGAGCACACTCTTATGAAGGAGAAGAAAGAAGAGGTTGACTCAACTTCGGTTGTAGGAATGTTGTGGGACGAAAAATTCAGATACCAAGCGAAGTCGTGACAAAGCGTGCGATTCTGTCATTCAGCAACAAGGTTTTTGATCCCCTTAGAATACTCTGTCCTGTGAGTTTGTGTCCAAAACTGTTGTTGCAGAAAAGTTGGAAATAAAACGTAGGATGGGATAAGAAGTTGGATGGACAGATCAAAGCAAAGTTCAAGAAGTGGTCTAAGGATTTGGCATCTCTTTGCGCTTTAAAAATTCATAAACAATTGCTATTGCCAAACTCAAGTGAAGAAACCTGAAGTCTGCATACGTTTTATGATGCAAGTAAGGACGCTTATCCATGTGCGACTTTCTTCAGGAGTGAAAATGGTAGGAGAGTTGGCGTCTAACTGGTACAATCCAAAGCTACAATTGCCCGTTTGGAATTGCTAGGATGTACTTTTGGGAGTAGGTTGGTTTTGATTCATCAACAGCATTGAGTTGGATTCAGAAAAGTGAAAATTGGATTTGTACACAACGGTGTAAAGCAAATTCTTCTATATCAAATCCTAAAAACTGGAGACATGTGAGTACTGAAAATAATAAAATCGATTTGCTCTCAAGAGGATGAAATGCGAATTATTATAAATAATCTAAATGGTGGGAGAGACTTTTGCTGTTAAAAGAAAGCGTTTGGGCAGTTTTGGATGTCCCGGAAAAATGTTTGAAGTGACTTTTTTGGTAACCAAAAATTAGACAGTGTAACTTACTTAGAGTTTTTAAGGATGCTGACACTATTCTCTGCTTAAAAACACAAGTAACCGAAAGAATGAATGAGAAGGATATTTGTTCCTACACCTTCGAATCACTGGATAACACAGGCATATTGGAATTCAAACCCTGTTGTTAGCCCTTCGAGAAAGGTTCTGGATTTTGAAGGGAAGGAAAACTATTCGTGGAATTTTATCAAGTGTGTCAGATGCAGGAGGTTTGAAGCAAAGAAAATCGAAACGAGTCCCATTGAATTACCGGTAAACAGAGTAAGGGACGTTTCGGTTTTTGAAGTCATTGGATTGGACTTAGCTGGACCTCTGCGTCTGAGGGATTGGAAGAGGTCATGGATTTCATTGTTTTTATGTGCAGTTTATCGGGCTGTGCAATTGGAATTAGTTACTTCCCTCTCAACAGAAGCTTGTCTTTAAGGTGTCAAGAGGTTTCATCGCTCATCCAAGTGTGATTTATAGTGATAATGGACGAAACCTTGTTGGAACGCAAAATTTGTTTAAAAACTTGGATTAGGAAAAATTACAAGCAGAAGCAACAACATTGAGGGTTAAGTGGATCTTTAATTCACCGCCAGCTTTATGGTTGGACGGATAGTGGAATCGGATGGTTCGGACGGTTAAGCAATTGCTGAGACCGATTCTTGGGCGATTGTCATTACATTATGAAGAGTTGATGACTACCCTTTGCGATACAGAAGCAGTTATCAACTTGAGGCCTTTGAGATATGTTTCAGACAATGTTTTACAAGAGATTTGCTAGGATGGAGTACTGGATTTTGATCAATTGGAAAATAAAGATTTGACAAGACGAATTACTAAGAAAATGCCAACAGTTTAAATGTTGGCATTTTCTTAGTTTATACTAATCATACGTGTCAATGTTTTACACGAGATGTCGTCAGACACACATTTTGCTTAAAGACGAATTACCTATCGCCAGAAATAGAAAAGTGACCTGAGGAAGCGATTTAGAAGTGAGAATTTGGGGTAACTTGTATCTCGTGATTCTGACCGGAAGAATTTAAGAAGTGTCAAAGTGGGTTATGTCGTTCGGGTCGAAAAGGACAATGATAAAAGGATTGATTGGCTCAGGCAAAAGTAATTGAGGTTTACCCTGGAAAGAATGAAATAATCTGAGTATTACGTGTCAAGGCCTCTAAAGAGGAGTTTGTGAGACCGATTCAACGCATTTACCTATCCTTTGGAGATCAATGCACAAGGAAATATATAGATAGTTCAAGATCACGTTCAAGATGATTCGAGAATCCTGTGATAATCCCGAGATTGCATCCTGTTCTATGAATGATGATAGACATTTGTATACCAATAGTGGAAGAAGATTTCTTGTCCCTGATAGACTTTTCTACGGTTAAGTTTGATTTCGTCTTAAAAAATACTAAATCAAAAGTGGGAGTATGATAGAAAAGTGAAAGAAAATAATCAGAAATGTATGAGTAGGCAAAAAAATGTTTATTATTATGATTATTGTTGGACAGTTAGTTAGATAGACGTGTATAGTGAGTTCTCTTGAATAAATAAAAACAGTTTCTCTGTGAGTTTATACCCTATTACAATGCATTTAAGCCAGTTAATTTAGTTGATAATGAGAGATGGGTTAGATTTCGTCACAATTTTCAATACTAGCTTTTTATACTATGAATAAGTTGTACATTGAATACATTGCTATAGACCTTGACTATAGAGTTGTCATTCCAGTGAACTTTAATAAGTAAGAAATTTTGGTATCATTACATACTCAATTTCATCATTTCTCTACTGACGCTTAGAGACAGAAAGTGAAGTGGTTGTAGAGTTGCCTGTTAGACGGCAGATCTTCTTCATCTGATGAATCCTAGTTCTCTCCTATTGCTTCTAAGTCAGGCAAATACAGTACATTAAGCTCAAAAGTCCCAGTAATATCGATACGTTCATTTTCTGGTGAATTGATGTTTTTATTGAAATTCTCATCGTCCGTGAGCGGGACTAAATTGGGAGTTTTACAATTTTAGTGCATTCAACCAAAATATATAAGCTCGAAAATGGATTTTATAGAAATAAATGGATTTGCTTGGATTGACGGAAATTCACGAGCTTGTTTGTTCAGTTTTTAACGCCCGACATTTTTGATCCTATCCCACAAATTAATCGGGGATGGTTGGGATCCCGACAACTCAGATATACAGGGTGGGCCATTGATAACGAACCAGGAGGCATAACTGCTGAAGAAAACATTTCTCCAAAAAATCCTGAAACAGGTCAATTTTGTTTGTAAGCGAGACACTTTCCAGACCTCTCCCCTTTGGACTTCTTCTTGTGGGAGCATATAAATTCAAAAGTTTATGCTACTGAGTGCGGTTCGTTGGAAGAGTTACGTTACTTATAGAGAATCAAAAGTCCTTTTTAACGAGGTATTACTTGACCCCTATTCCTATTTGAAAAAATTTGGGGGATGACACTCCCGCTTAGGGTGGTGAAGATCGAGGTCCAATTTTTTTATCAAAAAGTGTCTCTCTCGCAAACAAATTTGACCTGTCTCAGGATTTTTGGGAGAAATTTTTCTTCCGCAGTTATGCCTCCTGGCTTGTTTTCAATGGCCCACCCTGTATATTCAGAAAGGACTCCTCAATGGGTTTTTTTACCGTTTGCGCGATTATTTCCCACTTCCCCCTTTTCAATTTCTCCGGACTATTAAGTTGTGATCTCGTGTCTATTCAGCGCGCGAAATGTACAGGTCCAGGTCCAGGTCCCAAATCACTTGCAGTTTTTCAGTTAAGATTCGTTTCTATTTAAAAAAAAAATTGCAAGGCAATGAGTTGTTTTTTTTTCATTTTCTTGGGCAGTTGTTTTAAATGGGTTAAAAAGAAACCAGGACTGTAATTAGAATCTAGACGTAAACTCAATGATAATTTCATTAAATTATAATCACACACGTGAAAACTAATTGGGCAAAATAAAAAAACAGAGATCTCCGGATGTTGTGATTATAGAATCACGATCCAGATAAATTCTGTAAAACACGAACATTGGGTGTTTAGCAGTCGATAAGACGATATTATCACAAACTACAGAATGTGGATTTATCCAATCTGCCACTGTTTACAGATTGATTGTCAGTACATCAACACGTAGTATGCAAAAAAATACGGTGCTTGCTAAAACTAAATATAGGTCAGTTGTAAAGCAAAAAAAAAGTGCGAATCCGCATGTTTATTTTGAAGTGGCAATTTTTAATGTCGTAACGTAAGTCATCCAAGATGGCGTCGCTTTTTTAATTGTATCTTTATTTTGGGCGGCCAACGATTGTTAGGTAAATTTGTACTTTTAATGGATTTTAATTAGCGAGAAAATTGTTAATTGCGTTAAGTATAATTTGAGTTGGTGCGTCCTTATAAGGTAAGTCAAGTGTTTCTGCGCAGTTGTATGTTTCCATTACAAAGACAAGCATGCGTGGTTACCCGGCAGTGGAGGTGGTGGAACCTAAATGGTAGAACTTCGGGTATCATCGTATCCTCACTGCAGCTACTAAATTTCAGTAATTCTAGTAATAGTTTGAGTGTTGTGTTCGTGGCCTGTTGAATGAGTTTATAAGCAAATCACATTAGCTGTTATTAAAATAAACTCTGTTTAAGTTGTGCGTTAAGTACATACAAAAATGTGTGATAATAATTCGACGCAAAGCATAGCGGACTACCTCGCGCAGTTATTAAAAGATAGAAAACAACTTGCGGCATTTCCGAATGTATTTATTCACGTCGAGCGTCTTCTAGACGAAGGTAAGTAAGGGAGTTTCCTCCACATTCCTCGCAGATTTTTTTTTCGCGACAAATGCCAGCGCCAGCTGCCTATTTTAAGTTTGATTTCACTCTCTTTAGTTTCGGTCACTTGCGGTTGATAACACTGAAACATGTGATAAAAATGACGAAGGCATTCGGCTGCTTAAATTTTACAAATAGATAGATACCGGTTCGTTTCGGACGGGTACGCGTTTTATCAAAAAATTTAAAACAACCGGCATGTGGCAATTTTAATACGTCAGTAACTCTCATACCAACACAAGCTGTAACAAGAAAAAACTGGCGAAGGAAAAAATACTTTTGCAAAATTCCAGACTCTGTTGCTTACAGGCGTGGTCGCAAATGAAAAATTTTCAAATTTAAAAATTAAATCGGTTCAGGTGTTTCTCATTGCTATTTATATTCGCACCTTTAAATTTTAAAACTCAAAGAATCGCATAAATGCGTCAACGATATTCACTTTTAACCATCAAACGGATTTTAAAGGGTTAACGATGCGTGAATGAACGATGGGGGTACCGCATACATAAAATTACCCTGTATCTTAAAATCGTAGCAGGTTTTGTGTCAATCAAAGATTGTTTTTTTTTTGTAAAATCGGATTAGTAGGCGAGGGGTTCTGGTGTGAATTACTGTATCAACTGGTGATTAATTACGTCACCGTCTAATGGTAAATTTGCCTGGATCTCTGAAAAAACTAATATTTGAAGAATTTTAACCACAACTCAGAATTTCCATTAAAAAAGTCTTTTTTTCAAAAAGTTTCTTAATCCTTTTTTATATTTTAATGGTTTTAGTTGGTATTGTAGCAATGATTTCTAAATGTCAAGGATTTAGTCAATACATTGTTGTGGGTGGATGTTGGTTCCCTGTTAATTATTTAATTGTACTGCAACTATTGACAATACGATGGATGATTACATTGGAAGTGTGAAAAATTGTCATCATCAAAATGATCACGTCATTGTTAGCAGTGACTCAATAGCTTTTTGCGAAGTATGCACAATTAAGAAAAATATGATTTTTGACTTAATAACAATTGATTTTGAATTAACTTTTTTGATGGGCTGCGTCCTTAAAGAATCTTACTGTTTATCCTTGCTTTATGTTTTCGAAGATCTTGAAATTAGAAAACTTTTTTAAACCAAAATATTGAATCAAAAATTTTGTCTGTGCGAGAAAATTTCCAAAAAGTAAATATAGCTGGTTACATTTTTTTGTTGTCTCGGAAGTATGATATAGATACGATCACTTCATTGTTTTGTGAAAAATGTTGAAATTACAAAAGAAAATATTTTATTTTCTTCTTCTTAATTGGTTACATCTTTGAAGTATTTTTCGAACGTCTTGAATTTAAAAAAACTTCTTTATATTAAAGAATTTTGAATTAATATTCTGTCTGTGCGAGAGAATTTTTGAAATAAATTCCTCGATAAATTCTCAAAAAGTACATTTTAATTTTCTCATGCTTCATTGATATCAATGCAAAATGTGAGAGAATAACAAAATTTCGAAAATTCTTGAGCTTTAAGCTAACCCTTGTCAAAATTTTAGATCTTTGTAAGTAAGAAATTCTTTAGATCTGCACTATGACTGACTAAAAATTTGATTTATGGGAGATGAAATTCTTTAAATAATATATTTTGATTCTTCTGATTTGGTAATTTTAATTGTTAACAGTGTATTCAAACGGCAAACATTTTTGCAACAAATATTTGCGAGAAAGAAAAATACAATGTTTGCTTTTTTTGTTGGTGATATCTGTTAAATATTGATCGATTTAAAACCACGTTAACGTTTAACAATTTTTAATTGGAACTTAAACTTGAATTGTAGTGACAACAAAAAACTTTTGTTTATATTATGTTTGCCGATAACAGTTTCTTCTCATTTCCATTTTTAGCAAAAGATTCCATCGGATTCAATCAAATATGCTTAAGAAAAATAAGATTATGGTCTTTGTCTAATCGATGAGAGGCCACGTCGAGGGCCACGTCAACTTTGGAAATTTTGTTATTGAAATCAAAACCATTAAGATTCAAATTTTCTTTAAATATGAAGTTTTGGTTTTTAAGAGAAATTTAAGAAATTACTATAATGGAAGTACAAAAATTGTATTATATTTTAGATTATGTCATTGTTGTTAGTGACTAAATAGGCTATACATTTTTAGAAGCATGCGTAAGTAAGAAAAATTTGATTTTTGACTTTTTTCTATCATCTGAATTTTTTTCGATAAACATTCGAATAGAGACCATGTCAAAATTCAACCACGTTAAGATTGTTATAACAATTGAATTTGAATTAATTTTTCTTGACTTTGCACTGTTTACATCTCTGTGCTTTATGTTTTCGAAGATTTTCAAATTAAAAACTTCTTCAAACCAAATAATTTTGAATTAAAATTTCGTCTATTTGAGAAAATTTTTGAAACGAATTTCCAAAACCAAACCTTTTTTTTTAAGATTCATGTTAGCAATTATTCAAAATTTTTGTACAATTTTGAATTAAAATCGGAACTGTATCTTAAATTGGATTGTAGTGGCAATAGAATCTGAATGATTTATTTCACATAAGTATGGTCACTTGCTTTTACCTTTTGAAGGTTACGGGCAGTTTTAGCAATTAAATAAATAAGAGAAAATTTGAATTCAAGTTTTCTTCTCATTATATTTTTGTACCTCGTAAAGTACTTAGCATTTTCTTGTCATCGTCCAAGCTTGATAAATTGTTTGGTATGATTTAGATACATCAAGTTATAATTATCAGTGAAATCAAAAATGCTTAAGAAAAATGTTATCATGAATAGTGATGTCTGGTTGATTAAGTGTTAACGTTAAAAATTTTGAATTAAAAGCAGAATTGATATGATTAGAATGAATGTTTGACTTTAATCACGATGAAAGTACAAAAAAGTATCGTGTTCGAAGTTATTTTAGATCACTTATTATTAACAGTGATTCAATAGGGTCTCCGTTTTTGTAAAATGTGGGTGAGTAAGAACAACATGATTTTTGGTTTTTTTTTATTAATAGCGATGTTATCTGAATTTTTTTCTCACTAAACATTGATCGATTAGAGACCACGTCAACGTTAAAGATTCTCAATTTGTAATTATAGTAATGAAACAATTTTTTGGGGCACACCATAGTTAAAAATGTTCATTTTTAAGCTAATTTTCGAAGATTTTGGAGTTAACTATTTGAATTATAATATGAGGAAGGATGAAATTAAAGATCACCAGCCTGGTTTTAAGTTGCCGACGTTTCGCCCGACCCACGCGGGTTTCTTCAAATTAGCGCGTGAACGTCACATCTAACATTAACATTAAAGCTCCAACATTAACTCTATAGTTTTAAAACCTTTAATCAGTAGTTAACACTTAACATTTGTAAAATAACTAAATATTAATATGACACACTTATAAACAAAAATGTACGATGATTTCATTTCTCCATCTGACAGAATCCTACAAGTACAATTTTTAAGGATTCTTTAATTCTTTAATGATATATTTTAGATGACTATATTATTTATTAGCAATATTTCAAACGGTTGTAAATTTTTGGGAAAAAAATTTTTAAGTAAGAACTGCCTTAACTTACATTCTAGTGACAATTGAATTTGAATAAGTTATTTGATATAATGGTACAGAATTAAATTTGATGTATGTGAGAAAACCTTTGAAATGTTCAATTTGGCGTTTCCATACGTCACCAGAACAACTGATTTCGGACAACTAAAACGTGTGATCTTACGACAGCTTAGAGGTTTACGAAGATTTAGAGTTTGTGTTAAGTGAGTAGATACCTAAATTTATTGATTTGGCATTGTACTAAAGAAATATAATAACAGCAGCTAAGTTTTATTTGTTCTAATCAAAAATAGGACCATTACTTATGCTTTAATACAATTGTTGCCACTTATTTCACAAAATTTGCTGAACGTCTGTTCCAGCTCATACAAAAGTTGTCCGCAATCAGATGATTGTGACGTCACTTGGAAATGCCTTATTAAAATAAAACATATTTTTCTTTTCATTTTTTTGTTATCTCTGAAAATTGTGACATTGTTAACCGTTGTTAACGAAAAATACAATGTTTATCGTTTTTGTTTTTTCCCCTACGATAAATAGTGATCTAAAAGAGAGACGAATTTACTGTGTTTTAGACCCGGCCATTGTTACCAATAGACTCAAAATACTGTAAATTGTTGGCAAAATAATTATATTTAAATATCATGAGTGACCTTAGATTTTGTTTTCATCCTCGACGTTCAATTTTGAAATCGGAACTAACATCGTAACGGCGAGGTATTGATTAAAACGTAAGTTGTGCTGCACGGTTGAAAAGTTATCTGCTTCGAGCTAACCAATTTTGATCGATTAAAATTGGAAAATCTTTCAAACTTTGATATTTTAAGAAAATGAATTTTTGACTTTCAATAAAGGACAAATATTATTAGGTTTTGAGATTCTAAGCCAAATCTGATCAAATTATATGATCAAATCAAACTATTTTTGTATCTGCAAAAAATTTTGAGGTCTTAACTTCAAAAGTATTAGCTTCTTAGTTCGTTACATTGTATTCTCTTCTGTACAATCTGTTAAGCGCGTTTGAAATCCTTACTGAGATTCTAAGCCAAAATGTACGAGATTGAACAAATCCTTTGAAACATTATGGTGGTCTACAAAAAATGTTTCTAATCTTAAGATTTGATGAACCTAAAACATCGATGGTTTTTTACTTGCCACTTAGATCATCTGTCAAAATGAACTGTGATGTTTCTTACATGATTCTACCACTTAAAAAATTTTAATCATAAACTATGATACAACATATTTGTTTGTTTTTTACTCAGTTGTTGTTCTTGTCAAATTGAGTAAAATTTGTTTGTCAGTTACTTAAATGGTACGCTCCTAGAAATCTAACCAAAAATATATTGTCATTGTTTTTGCCCGCTTGCATACGCGACATAAACTTTAGTTAAATCTGTTGTTAGGTAACTGTTCTTCTTATTGGTTAACATTTAAATTTTTAAGTCCACTGATTGGCTAATAAATTGTTAACGACATGTGTGTTTTCCTGACTTTTTGACGATTTGCAAATAATGTTTTAAATGATGAAGATTTCAACAAAAACATATTCAGTATAATAATACAAAAAACACATTGTTAACTAGTATTTGATAACTGTGTTATACTTCACTTGCCGCGGCGATCTGTTGAAGTAATAAAGCAGCATGATGATTACGTGATTTCCCATGATGCGATTGAAAACCTTAAAAGATTTAAAACAAATCTAAAATTTGTGTGAGAGGGACATCACGTGAACACTATATTCCACGGGCTCACCGCTACAACTATAGTTACAACTATGTTTAAAAAATAACCCCTGCGTTATGTTGGTGTTAGTCTAAGCGTATTTGTATCATGGGTGTTAGTTAGTGATCAATGCCTCTTTTTCTTAGTTTCAATACTACCCCCCTCTACTGATCTGATCATCAATTTTCATAATGGCTGTTCTTACGAAGAAGACTTTGCGAAAAACTTTTTGCCAAATCCCTGTATATACGACTTTATCATAAGATATCGACATCAACCAGCATCTTCAACGCGCCCCTTGTATTAATTGATAAATTAAACCCGCATGCCATTTCAATCATCGAATTTAATTAAGACGAATGTATGAAAATTAAAATGAGATTAAGTAGACGCGTTTTATCAGTTCGACGTAGACGGAAGTTTACAGTGGATTTAAATATAAGCCTTAATTAATAAAAAAGTTCTTTTTATTGCATATATAATCAATTAAAACAAAAAACGACGATGACGCTGATTTAATTAAACGATTTCTGAGAAGTATGTATGTATTTTCACGTGGTTTCCAGTTTTAGTTTTGTTTAGTCGATGCCATTCTTTTTTAAATTTATGGGACTCTTCTTTTGTTCACTAATAGACGCTTTGCCAAATGCGAGGCCGGCAAGTTAAAATTAGATTCTTTCAAAGTCTACGAAAAGTCAAATATTTAATGTTGTACTGCCAAAAACTCGCCTTCTTGCGTAATCCTTAGTCTTAGATTTCATTCATTCGGTTACCTCAGAAGTAGCAAAGATTTGATCTTAATTAATCCCGCAATTTGCCCCTTTAAATTGTTGAGCATGCATAATGTAGCCTTTTATTATTAATTAACAATGATACGCAAAATGTTGTATAAACAAACATATGTTAACACCTGAGGTATGTATTAAAGGCAAACGTCCTTGTCTTATTACATAAATTTACATACCTAGATCGCGGTACTGTTAAATAAATTTAAATGCAACATTTACACTCTTAAACAATTGGTACCATTACTGTTGTAGGAGTTCTTATCGTAAATCATATTCATATTTGGTACTATGATTATATAATAAATGGTACCTATTTGAAAAAACAGTGTACCATCCTACATAGTTTAATGTATTTTTGTCAACGAAAATTGAGAAACAACCCACGTGCATCATTTTCTCTAACACTCTGTATATAGATTAATAATTTGCGCATTCAATTATTACAATGGCCGTTTACATAATTAAAACATGCGCGCGTGTCTTTAAAAGATGTCTTAAGGTGACGGAAGCTATAGATCGTAAAACATTCTTTGAATACAGAATATGCTTAATGGAGTTGACCAAGAAGAAACTGAAGGAATCTGACCGTGTCGTTGTATAGTATCCGTGATAAGTTACTTGCTTTTCTACCTGAATCTCCCACCCTTGAACATTAACCTCAGGTATTGTACAGTCGTTAGATTCTTTCGTAGTGGGTCATGCACCTGTGTTCATAAACAAGGGGGGAACCCTATTATCCGCATGAAAAAAAAAAGAAGGTTTTGTTGTATTCATCCACCCTAACCTGTTGCTTCTTTCAGGTACTTCCTTTTAATATGCTAATAAGGGAACTGTAACTTTTTAGTTATCGTTATCGTAAGAAAAAGTCAAGTATAGTCAAATATAGATGCTGTAGCGATACCACCAGCATATATTTTTCATTTCCTGAAAGATGTAGGTAAGACCAATAAAACACCGACGAATTTTTATAACGTGACCCACTTTTGTTCTTGGCACATCTTACTGTTTCAGTTCTATAATGGATTTGATAAAAGATATCTGTCGCTGAAATTTTAAAAACTTAACAAATTATGGTCGTTAACAGTTTTTTTTTATTTCGTATGTGTCAAAACAATTGTTGATATACGACATTTTGAGATGCAATCGAATTAATTTGTCGTGACTGTAAGAAAGCTTCGTAATTTTCTCCCTTTTCTGTTTTATTTTGCAATTGCGACTTTGTTATGTCTATATTTGACTTTGCAACGAGGCGTTTATATCGCTACCGCTCTTGATGAGTTTTTTCACCTCGTCTACGTATGTCTTGCTATCTCTTTCAGCAAATTTAGCATGAAAGTTATACTGTATGGTGCAGTTTATTTAAAAGTTTCGATTAAATGAATTTGGACAATTAAATCGAATTAATAATCAATCTAAAATTTATAATTGTATTTGGGCAAGTATCAATAATTAAGGACACTTTTGCTGCAACACACAAATCAGAATGGACCGGAAACAATGAAATCTGTAAAATTTTATTTTAAATTTTAGTTAGGGAAGAAACTAGAAAAATTTAGAAAGAAAAACAGTGTAAATTATACAATGAGAGAATTATGGGAATGCGAAAAAAATACACGAGGTTAGACAAACTAATGTAAGAAAGGGATAAATATCGCTGAGATTGAAAAAAAATTCCAAGAAGATAACATAAATACTAAGCCTGAAATCTAAATTTGGTAGAGCCAAATAAGGGTTATAAACAATAAAGCTCCATCATCCCAATTGAGATAATCAATCAAATTATCACAGAAGATATTGAAGAGCACTAAAAATGAACTGAATAATCAAATCAAAAATTTAGTAGGGATAGATGGAGAAATAAACATATGAACACGTTTTAGACGAACGAAGGATGCAGTCAACCTAGCATACTCTGAGTAGTGAAGGATCACTGAAAATAATTATTGCAGGCACAGTAAATGGAAAAAAATCAGAAGGAAGAAAATTGTTCTTGTCAAATTTGTAAAATCTGTACGGAATCTTTGTGGTCGATGCCCCCCCTCCTTCTTCCCCCCCCCCCCTTCCCCCCCCTTTTTTTTTTCCCTTTTTCTCCCCCTCCCTCCCCTTTCCCCCTTTCCCCCTCCCCTTTTTGATTTAATATCCGAAGTCGCCAATGCTTGTGGAAAATTTCAAAAATTATTGGTTTAAAAATTTGTGTTTTTCTACACATCTCTTTAAGTCTCAATTTTTCTTGGAAATCACTATTTATACGAAAACCTTTAGGCATATTTTTTGAGGGTCTGAAGCGGCCTCTTTTATGGTGAACAACCGCCCCCAAAATTTTATAATGCTAGTAAAAACAATATATCCAAGTCAGATGATTTTATGCACTATTGCACAAACCTCCCTTCTACTTCAATGGGCGCAACGAACTTAAAGTCGCTTTTGGCTTTCGCGTATATTAAGGTCATTAAAAATATAAAATATCACTGACTGGTGTCAAACAAATATTATTATCTGGCAGCCCTGCTAAGATTTCAACTCTCAATGTTTTCAATTAATGGAGTAGTGTGTTAGTTATGGAGTCTCACGGTCTTAGTACCTATTGTCCCAGAGAATCTAATTGGAGGAAGCTCACGTGCAGCAACTGAAGAATATTACCAATCCCAACCAGATTTTCCGTTTGATTAAAATGTGGTCTCGTCTATTATTCTATTATTCTAAATTGTTCATCACAGGTGTGTATTTCTTGAACTTCATTGGTTTTATAGTAGTTTTCTTTGTAACAGAATTCAATATTACACTCATCTGATTAATGGTGCGATGTGGTGATTGTAACATCGTATGGATGCATCTGATAGACTCTACGTTGATGGTAGGTTTTCAATGGGAATATATAAAGTTTGCAGGAAGCTTAATGGAAATTTGCACTTTTCATGAAGATAATTTGTAAGATTATATATACTATAATTAGTATCTGAACGACGGATTCTCAACTGGGATTTACAAAGTTTACAGTACAGTAATAATTACGAACCATGTATCTACATATTGTACAATTTTCTGTTATAAATTTGTACGAACTTTAAATTATTTTTATCCTAGTGTGGTGATGAATACACCCTTTTATTAATGGTTAGTGATTTTGATAATCCGTACTACCAAAAAATTACGTGCTGATATTGGATTTTGAGTGGCGAATTTTGTTGAGATTTAGCGTAGTGGGATCGTTAATAAAATTGATAGGCAGTTTGCTCGATGTTCTGTTTCCACGTGGTTCCTATTCATACTTTGTCACAAGATCAAGGTATACGGTAAACTCCGGTTTCCAAAGAAGATCTTTTTGTCTTTTATTGATCTAATGGTCTGTTCAATTTTCTTAGTTGATTTGAATTTAATGTTGATATTATGCATCATTTAGAATTCTTCCTATGCGTCTGTGACTTTAGATATGTATGGTATGCATGCGTGGACGGTAGTGAACCGACTCTCGGATTCCGGTGTTGTTCATCTTCCGGACTTCATTGATCATTCGATCTGTTTCCTAGTGTTCTTCAAAGGTACTTTTCAGGTGTTCGAGTTCCGCCTGAAGATTGTCTGATTCACAAATATTTCGAACAGGTGCTTGATTAATACAACATGCGAAGCAGACCTCATCAGTCTACCTCCAACATCTCCGGATGGAACGACTTCTGAAGAAGCTGACCACTTGCGTTAGCGAAACGTTAGGAAGAAATTACAATCAACGACGCGCTTTAGAAACTAATTAACAAACAAGCCGCGATAACTTAAACCAATTTCACATACATGATCTTCCAAATTAGTTGATTTCAAACGATACAGCGTAATGGATAAAGTTTTCATACCCGACAATTTACCAACTTTGTTATTAAACAAAATTTTTTCTATTTTTTCATAAGTATGTAATTTATTGTCTATAAAAAAGCAATACGCTTTCTTTTTTGCTCTAAAAGCATGTGAGGGCTGTTTTGAGCACGGCCTTATCAGAAAATATAAGAAATTTTTTTGATCCGGGACGTTTATCGGTTTGAGCAACAACCTTTTTCTTCGAGTCGGTGAATGTTGGTTTTCCCATACCATATTTGATTGAGTAAGAAACTGCAAACACACTTTTCAGTTATAGTTATAGTGTAGGAACCATACTTTATAATTTCAAAAACATGTGGTGTAGCACCGAATTATGTAATCACGATATTTCGTAACTACAAAAAAGAGATAGAGGGAGGATTATCAAAAGTCCACGGTTCTTTCAGTTTTTCTCTCGATTTCAGCAATTTATAGAATATAGTACCAACTTATAATATTTAAGATCAATTATTCGGTTAAAAACTCAGTCAGTTTTTATTGGTACTTTTTAATTAGACTGTTGCAGTCTCTGAAAGCGAGAGTTTTAGGGTATAAGTAATGATTCGAAATTTAAACTTAAAATTCAAAAATTGCCTTTTTTTCTAATGTAGGACAAGCAAGTAAACCGACGTAACAATAAAAAAAAATCACTCAAGTATGAGTCACATCACGTTTGAAGTTTAGGTCAAAGTTGCTTTAACGTCCGCGATGGTATAAAATAATGATTTTGAAATCTACATGACTGTGCGTACGTAAAAATCTGTATGCTTCAGAAGAAACCCACAAACTAATTGTATATTTTAAAGTGGTTACGGATTTGCAAACACAATTGCTTCTTCACTCGACCATTACGGCGGCCTTGTCTTAGATTTCTCTTGTATTGTTATTGTTTTGTTGCCAACAATTATTTTACCATGTTGTTTGAAGCGGATTCTTTTTTTTTATTTTCACGCTCAAATTTATTATTTTTTAAACTAAACAATCGCATTTGTAATGTTATACGATTCTTTGGGGATCCGGTCAGTTGGTCGCGTGAATGGCGGTCGTCTACATTCTTATCCCACACCCATCGAACAAGTCCGACTCTTTCGTTGTTAGATTGCCTTATAAAACACGCTTAATGTTTTTATGTCTTCTTTTTGTTCTTGTTTTATTATGGAAAAATACTGTTGCAATCGTTCGTTTATATGGGTGTCACACATTCGGGTTCTTCTTCAGAAAATAGTGCTCCGCTGTGATACATTTTATTATTTAAGTTTTCGTTTTTATTTGTTTAATATTAACTATAGTCAATGGTTTGTTTATTGATTGATGAGTTGAATGGATGTAGTGGTACCAGTCACAGCCAAAAAGTGTTGTTTAATTTTTTGATTTTAAGAAGTTGGATGGATGCTTTAACAACAGACGGAAGAAGTCACTAACTTTTAATAAGAAGAAAATTGCTGTCATTACACCCATCCATCTTTTTCAATGCTGCTAATATTCTTTTTGGGTACCTACACTTCGAACGATACACCCAATTTAATTTCAAATATAAACAAAGAATGACGATGTGCGCGTCAATGACAAAGAAACTTTTAATTCACAATTAAAGGTGATTAAAGTGATTTAAAATTAGAAGGTGACATACGCTAATGTACATACACGGGCGTATTAGCAAATCCATAAAAATAAATATTTTCTAATATTCTTCTTTGCTGTAGTAGTATCGCCATGCGAAATGTTTACATAAACGAAATTTCCGGCAATTAACGCTTAAGATCCTTGCTGCGCCTAGTTTTTTTTTCATCAACTTTGTCAAAATCCAGACTTATTTCTTTTCGAACATAAATTATTCATTCATACACCCTTCCTTTAATAACGCAAACCCTTGAAGCGAAACCACTAAAAAAAGAACGTCATAATTTTACGCTTAATAGAATTTAAGGCGTGGGATAAATTGTTACATACGATAACATGTCTCATTGTTGGATTAAAAAAACATATACGACTGTAACGACCCACAGTGTTAAAAAAATACTGGGTTCATTTACGTATGTTGTACTCTATGTATACCGTCCTTGTGCGTTATCTGAAATTGCAATAAATATTTGTACATTCAATATTCGAAAAACGTGTTCCAACAGTTTCGTTCAACAAAACTTGTTTATTTTTAGAATTGTTTAATAATTGCAAGTGTTGTATTAAATTAGACGTATAGCCAATGTTGCATTTATTAAAAGACTAACCAGTCATACTCTAAAAATACTCGACGTAACACCAATTTAAAAAAAAATTCGGTTCAATTAATTTAAGTTTAAAATTCGGAGCGTGCCTTTATTTTTATTAATTCAGTTATGAGTTAATTATTCGACGAATGTTTTAAAGAACTAAAATTTTGCGGAAGAACCTTCGCATACGATTTAAGTTGCACTACAAGATCGTTTTACTCTTGACAACCTTGTTGTGAAAATTTCTAAACAATAGACCAAATAAAAAACATAGGTAATTAAGATTGTGCTAAGAAAAAAAAAAGATTCATTGCAGTTTTAAATGTCTTTTCTTCGAGAACAATTGTGATACGGAAATGTCGCTTTTTCTTCTTCTTTTTGAAACAAAAAAAATCTCACGTTCGCATTCGGAAAATTGCCAAAAATTAATTATTCTCTAGTGACTAATGGCTATTGTCTTTTACTTGCGTAATACAATTTGCGAGGACCATAAACGAGAAGGTGAAATAATTACTTGTTACAAATTTTCTGGTTATTTTACCTTTATTATAACATGACTAACAACAGTTTAAAATTTATAGAGAGAAGCAATATTCTAAATTCGTTAAGTTGTACACAAGTGATTTATTATTTTAAATTATCCACAAAATGCAGACCCCACAAATTCGACTATTAACAGAGATGCATTTCCAAAACAAGCGTTTACCGCAGAACTCCACAATCGCCCGGTGTAAAGTATATATTCTAATATTTCGAAAATCTATGTAGGTTAATTTCCCTTTCGGCTTAATAAATTATGCCTAAAATCTAATTAAATCTGCATTATTATATATAAAACTCATACGCAAAGTATAAAATATAAAAATCTGTACGACAGTTTTTCTTACATTTATTTATAAATTCACATATATTGAGAAAAGGTGCACCGCGAAGGAATTTCTAAAATCGAAGTAAACATTTCAGTATCGTCCAACAATAGTTAAATGAATTTAACTGTTAAGCCGTTATACGAACGCTACCTACGAGAGTACGTCTTGACAAAACGAGGTAGTTCCTTAAGACGAGTTGAAAATTCTTACTCTCACAGAACGAAAATGAAATTGCGTTTTAGAAAAATGTTATATACAATAGAATTTCCAACAACTTTTCTTCCTCAACTTTTTTGTATAATAGATATTGGTGGAGATATTGTTATATCTCAGTAATTACTTATCGGATCAAAACATAGTTTAAACAAAAGTTATGTATAATTACATTACAAACAACTTTTTTTTTTGAAACGAAAATGCGTAAAATGATTTTTTTTCTAAATATTTCAAAAATTCGAAAATCTGTTTCGGTTATCGGCCCTTTCGGCTACATAGATTATGCCCAAAATCTAATCATATCTGCGGAATTATAAAAAAGGTGCATGTTCGAAGTTTCATAAAAATCGGACGGGTGGTTTTCGTAAATTTTGTTTACATACGGCGGACGGTCGGCCATCGGACAAAAATTTTTGTTTTGCTTCATTATAGCGTTCTAACTCTAATTCGTCGTGAAAAAAATCTTATTTATAGGATGTGGATTAAAAAACACATATTTTTGTTTAATTTCTTCTAATGTTCTTCTTCATTGTATTTTGAAATGAGGAAGAATTTAGTTGTCCATGATGTACATTCAAGCCGCTGATTCAAAATTTTATTTCATTTGTTTTAATTTGAACTTACAAATTGTTGATTTCATCACATACTAAAAGGTTGCTTAATAACGGAAAGTGGACAAACGCAATTGCGTGCTGAAAAAGTGGTTAATACCTTCCAAAAAATGATGAAATAAATGAGCAGATTCAAATAAAGTACACGTGATTCATTATCAATAATCGACCATTATAATCGTTTCCGAAGTTCTCGAAAATACTTTTTATGTAGTTATTCAACAGCTTGGCTGGTTTTTGTTGAGTTTGACATCATTATACGCTCCGACAATGAAGATCTATGTCCGTTTCATTTGCTTCAGGATTAGGACCTTATGTCGTTTCCATCCAATGCCCAGCCAATTAACAATCGCGCTTTAGAAATAATTTAACGACAGCACTTGTTTTATCGGTTTTGGCGTTAATAACTAATAAGGAATTTAATATTCTTCATCCAGACCATTTGTTATAATTTCAAAATTTACTGGTCGAATGGTCACTGAAGCTAACAAAATCTGAGTTGTAAATATTATCGCGATCTCAACAGTACTGCTGAAACTCAAATGTTTATCATTAGTTTATCAAATATCACCATAAAACAACTTCCAGAAATGATTGGAAATCAAAGTTCAACATGATTTTGTGGAAAATTTAGAGTTATCAAATTATATTTATACTAGACAATCATTGATTTGAAGGTAGGCATCTTAAAATTTTTGTTTTTTTTTTTTGACAAAATCTAAACAACGTCCAATAACACTATTAGTTGCGTGTATTCTGTGTGATTTTGAAATTCTTTGAGTAGTAAAATTACTTCTTATCAAAAAAATATAGATGGATTAAATGACGAAAAATGAGATTGCACAGTGACCACACCTATAACATAATCATCGTATCAAATTAACTTCGGTTAATGCGAACAAGAAATAAATTCAAAAAATTCAATCAAAAAAATTAATTAAAAGATAAAATGAAAAGATATAAAAACATGAACAGGTACCGAAAACGAAATAAAAAAGAATGTCTACATACCAGTAAAAAACCACAAAGAAAAAACAAAATGAAAGAAATACATAATGCAGCGCCCGAAACAGATGCTGACGATATAAGTAAAGGAGGCGCTGAAACGAAGACCTCGAGGACAGATAGAATTGAAACAGAAATAATAGAATCAGGAACAATGACATAACCAGGACGTGTATGCGAAGACTGGTATAATCCAAACATTAGTAAAAAAAAAAATGAATAAGCATGACAAAAAAGAAATAGAAAAGGGATCTTGCACGTGTGTTTATTGGCTCAGACCTCGGCGCGCCTCGAACCGACCAGTTCCGAGATTGGGTTGGCAATAGTTAAGTTGATTGGCTGCAGTGACCCTAATCACACATCAGAAGTGTATGAGAGTGTAGTCGTTCTGGTCCATGACTCGCCGTTATGCAATCGACTCCACTGAGGGTTAGGGCTACTGCCCAACGTCAGAATTGGCAATAATTACAGTAACGAGTACGAGGAGTTGACAATTCTCGTCTCTTTTCTGGTTGCTCTTGAGCATCCTGATCTAAAGTTACCGATCTAGGTAACTAAGATGAACTTAGGCTGGATCTATTTTGAAGAATGGCAACCTTTTGAGAGTGGGGACAAAACTGAACCAACTCAATGCGCATTCTGCCTACTTTCATGACCGGCTCTTTCAATGCTGTCTTGAGATTTCCCGGCACATTACCGTCGGTGGTCTTAGCGAAGTTTGGGGCTAGACCCGTGCAATCTGACGGTGGTGCAACTGACAGTTGGTCAATGTATGACTACCCTGGCTTGCGATGCAACTCTGGGGGTTGACGGTGACCCGCTGGTAGGACTATCAGGATTCCTTGACGACTCATTGACATTCAGCCTATACAGCAGTTCTCTCGTGTTACCTATTAGATACTTGTCGCTTATGCGTGAGGAGTTATGTATTAGGTGGGCGCTCTGTGTCTCCGGGTTCGTCTGCGACTTCAGGCCACTTAGTGTGGTCTCCTGTTGCTTACCCATCGTCGCGTTTTTGGGATACCAACTGACTGTGACCATAGGAGGAGGAGAGACCTTCTGTTGGCGACCAAGTATTGTTTGAAACTATTCCCAGATAGGTTGTCGGCAACCGCATTCTCTGCTCCTTTAAGGTTGATTTCTTGGTAGGCGGTAGGCGTTGGTGGTCAGGCGCTGGAGTTAAGTTTCAAAGTGAAACAATGAATCTAAAAAAAATCCTAACAACGATTAACAATATACAAATCAAAATAAGTCAATACGGAGTAGGTGTAAAACTAGGAATAAAACAGATTATGCGTGTCAAAAATTGAAAAGATGAAGATCTATAGTGTCTCAATGTGGACCCGGACACTTCGCCGAATGGGCACAACGCCGAATTTGGACACAAGGTCAGAAACGATTTATTGGACATATCGCTGAAACTGGAGATAACGCCGAAATCACCTGCTCGGCACAATGCCGAAAATGGGCAAAACGCCTAAAACATTCATGTTAAAAATCGAAACACTTTAGAATGGTTTAGAGAACAAACCGGGATGAGAGATTCAGAGATTACTAAGCAGAAATGGAGTTAGACCGGGTGTATTATGAGAAATAATGCCGTTAGGTTGGTATGAAGACCAAGGATACCGAAAATGACGTCACCAAGATGGGTAGATATAGTATATGAAAAAAGTAACAGGGATACGGAAACAGGAGCAAAGAATCGAGAAAATTTTTCAAAGTTGGACCACGGAAGATGCAATGAGAAGGAGCCTTATATTACCGAAAGATTATCAATTTTGGGTGCCAATTGACCGTATCAACTATCCAGACGAGCAAGGGTAGAAATACAATGTTCTCTCTAGCAACCTATGACGGAGAAGAGTAAACCATTACATTATCTAATGGTCATCAAATATTCTGGTCTTCAATTTCGTGCAAATTGACCTTATTAAATAGTCCGGACGAGAAAAAGTAGAAATTCTATATGCTTTTCTTAAATCATAAGGTTTTTTAAAACCGTGTTTTCTTAAACATATAAAAAAAGGTGATATGTTGATGCTCAAGGAGGAAGTTTACCATTTTTAGATTGACACAAATCACCCATTGATGTTCTTCATACTATGACTCATGATATTGCTTCATACTTGTTCATTATGCTCTTAAATGACCAATTATGTAAAAAGTTAAGTATCGAACTATGTCTTGAGCTGTCAAAAATGGTACTATTCATCCGGTATGTATTTCTAAAAGCCCATTTTGTTATGTCAGTTCAGTATGTCAGGTTATCTTGAAAATGACAGTAGTTCTTTATCTCCTTTACGGTAAACTCTAAACTTGGTAGTCGGATATCGTAAATTCTTGTTGTTTAAAATGAAGATCATTAACCATTAAGAAGATTTCTTTGGAAGGTTTAGACGGTCGTTTTCTGGTCATCAACCATCACAACACCAAACCTACGATCTTCTATACATCAAATGCTGTAACCAAGGCTCGTTAAGTTTTTTCACACAAGTTAAAATAGGTTTCTACTTTCTGAAAAGGTAGTCGCAGCATATGGTTGATTCACCCAGATACGGTTAAGCACTTTTTTTGAAATTTCAAAACTATTTTAATGTAGACACGTTTGGGCGAATGTTCCAAATTCTGATCAAATATTTGGAGTCAACTTTAGTAACCTCGTTCGATGTTAATATTTTCGGTACTGATTTTTTGATCAGGTGTAGATTTTTGTGACAAATTTCTTCAAATCATTAATTAATATTTTAATTATTTAAATTACTAACTTTTAAGATTTTTTTGTCGTAAAAGATTAAACGATAAATAACTTTGGCGCACACGTGTTTGATAGCATTTTCTAGATCGATAATTGTCTTTCTTGACAACCATATTCTTCGTTAGAAGATTTGATATGCCCAAACTGATTCTTTAAATGATTTCCTGCCATTTCTGACCAAACATGATTAATATTTTATTATGATCTTAAACTGATGCTTTTCGTTTCTTTGCTAGCACCTTTTACTTTTCAATGTGGAACTAGTTTCTTCATTTTAAAATAGCTTCTCTTCAACAGCTCGTTTCGTTTTCTTTCATCTTTGGTACTTACTTTGATGATGTTTTTTTTTAATTATTAAGGTTCTATAATTCTTATATTGGTCTAAATTTTTGAAAAACACAATCAAGATCTAAATCGAGTCATTTACATTCTTCAAAATTTTAACATCTATCTAATGTTTTTTCTTCTATATTGTTTGAGAAAGGTACTGCCTTTAACCTACTCGTGTTAGTAAGATTTTAGGAAATATATTTTAGAAATTCAATGTACTTTGGGATTCTTCACATCAGAAATACCCAAAATCCATTCTGCGCTTTCTAATACTATGTGAAAAATTTTATTTTTAAATGGGCCTAATATTTGTTCTTGCTACATATCCTATAAATTAAAAAAACGCGATATCAAGAAAACCACGGTTCAATTTTTATGAAATTTTGCATAAATGTGTTATTTATAACACCGCGGATCTAATTAGATTAATCCGTCGAGAAAAATGGCTCTTGATGATTTTTCTATTACAAAAATGTTCATTTTACACATTTTTCTTGAAATAAAGTTGTTTGTTTCAAGTATTTTTGATCTAATGAGTTATAACTAATACAAAAGTTTTAATCTCTATAACTTTTGCTTGAACTATTTTTTTCTAAAACGCAATGTTCTTGTTTCTCTTTTTCGAACAAATTGTTAAATTTGAATTTCAGAGCGAGCACTACGCACACACTTTCTATACGTAGTTGGACATTTTTTGATAACATTGTGAAATTTGATTTATTAATGAATGAATTTACTACTTTTATTATGAATTTTTGAATAATCATAACTGTTACGAATCTTTAGATGCATTTTCACCTTTCAGAAAGTAGCTTCGGTGGGAGGGCTTAATGTAAAATGCAATATTTACAACGTTTTGGGACCGGTTCACGATTAGGCGCCGTTAGACGGATGTCAATTTAGGTCACTATCAATATATTATATAATAAATCAATTGTTGGTGAGCCTGTGAAAAATTCGTCAATCCACTGGAAATGTGAATTTGTACGAACACATTTCGAGAGGCACGTAACATGCGAGATAAATTATAAAGTCGGCGTGAAAGTGGAACATACATTTTCTAAAGTTGTTTTATTTGCGTTGAAAAAAAATCAATCCAGTTTTACGAGACTTTAAAATTGCTTAGAAATTTAAGAAAAATGCGCATAGTTTGTAGAAGCGTAAAGGCGTGTTGAATGAATTGCTCTCGTCTAAAAATAAATTTTACATTAACGACCTACTCAAAGACGTTTCGTATCTTATGAACCCAATAGACTTGTCTACTACAAAAACGTACGTACATCTAAAAAAAAAATGGAGTTGTTGAGGTGCAGAAATTTAAGTAGGTTTTTTTTTAACTTTCAATTACATGTTAATTAGTAACAACCTCGTTTTTCCCAATTAACTGTGTCAAGCGTTTGTCGCGATGTTCAAAATTTCTATTCGAATGTTTTCAAAAAAACATCACCGGACGCACATTGCCTTCGAATAAACAAAATTATTCTTGGAATCTGTTGAAGCGGCAGTTTATTTTCAGCAACGCGTCTCAGTTAAAATTCTAAAATCATCAACATGTTGACCGTTTTCAGGTGCATTCTATAATTGCATTTTTTTTTGTTTTGTGAGAGCTTTCTTCTTCCTCACCGAAGAAGTTTGACGAGCACGCTTTTATGAATTTAATTTGATTTGGTGTTGTGAATGACCTTTAAATGAACATTTTTAAATTAACTGGGCGTATTTAAACTTCCGTCAACAGTGTTTGTTTCTCGTATGTTGGTTGCTTTATGTACTTAACTAAGTTAATTGAAAATTAAAATGTTTATTTCTTTTTATGTCTATTGAAGTTTATTGGGTGGAAAGGTTTGATATTCGATATGTTTTTTCATTGTTCAGATTAGGAAAATTTTTACGTTCAGATTTCTCTTCCGACTAATAATGTAGATTTACTGAGTTGTGAAACTATTCCTTTTTAGATTTTGGTGGGAGTCTCACGTTACCTGATTATATTGGTTTGATTATGTAACTCATTAGGAGGAGGTGGGTTCTCAAGGTTCGTTTTTATACATTCATTCATCACCATCATCTTATCCTTTGTAGGAACTACTTTACTTAATATGCCTTAAACAGAATCTCAAGTCTACTTTGTTTGCATACTTAATTATTTGCTCCAGTTGCGCACTTTCTTCTGTCTCCAGTTTTGTTAACGTATACAAGAAAAAAGATCTAGTAATACCAAATGCATCTAAACTGAAAGCGAAAAGCTCAGAGTAGGTAAATAAAATTTTCTTACAAAAGCTAGATTACACTCAATACATGTGAATATGTACTCATTTGGTATGTATCGTTGCGACTTATCGAGTATTCTGATCACGCGTCCCTGTTCGGAAAAAAAAATGATTTGAATGAGTGATTTATCGTGCGCCCATGAATTTTTAAAACCACCTGTTAACTCGTTTTTCGATTTTCGCCCTCAGAATCTCGCATTTTCAAAAAAACACGTTTGTAGTTTTTTCTCACGAAAATTGTTAATTCCGTGACCGAAATTGAAATGGTACTCATAAAATTCGCTTTCTGTTGCAGGTAAGGATCGTTTAAGAGTATGTGTAACGAGTATCAGGTAAGCATTTTTTTAGTGTGTGTTTACACGTACAACATGCTCTGTTGGGCATTGTTTTTTTTATAATAAAATCCCACGTAATGACGACATTTAAATAAGCTTAAGGAAAAACGTTTAACGCCCTGTATACATCTATTGTTTTTTGAGACTAATAATGATATGCAAATGCGTGCTCGTCCTTCGATTTAGTTACTCTGTCCCAAATTTTTTCGTTTAGGTTAGTTCGCGCAATCAATTAAACCGTAGTAAATTTAATTGTCTGATTGATCCGTAACGAAAAATTCGCTTCAGTTAGTGACTAATTAAGTCTATTATTGTAATTGCAAATTTTTCATTTGACTTCGGGCATGTTGTTGTAACAAGAGATGACGCACGCCGTTGCTAATTTTTATTTTACTTTTAATATGTTTGTTGTTTATCAAATATTAATTTTTCTTTTATTGCAACAATTTAAATAATAATGACGAGTTCTTTTTTTTTTGACTAAACGTGATCGAAAAAATGTAGGTGTTCGCTTAGTCATTGTTCTATGTACGCCCCTTTTGTTCATTTTTAAAGTAATGGAAATATTTGTTCGACCAAAACCAGTTTCTTCCTTCAAAATGCACCCAATGACTTTTCAAGTATAAAAACTACGCACACATTTGATTTACGAACTTGCAAAATTTTTTGACCCAATTCTATTTAGCACCGAGCACATAAAATGATGCAACAGATAATTGTTATAGGTGGACCTCTCTCCTCTATTTACAACCTGCAGCACATTCACAGGAAACATTTAATCATCTTAAAACCACCATTACACATACATAAAGCTTGCATAAATTTTATGGTAATTATTTGTAATTACGCTTAACTCATTTTCTCGTTGAAGTTTTAACTTTTCATAAATATCACTGGATGAGTTGACGCCGCAGTAATTTGCCCTTTTACAACATGTGGAATCACTTAAACAAAGTTCAATGTAATGTTATTTATTTAAATAAAGTGGACGCGAAGAACAGTTTTAAGTTTCAACATCGTGATTTTTCTGTTAACGTTTTCCCTATTACTTATTTTTAATTAACACAACCCGTTTATAGTACATCGTTTTTTGTTTAATTGAAACTTAACTCGAAAAGTCTTTATTTAATAATTAATTATGATTAATGGTTAGTAATTTTCTTTTTAATTATTGAATTAAGTTATTGTATAATAATTACCAACAAAAAAATTGTTTTAATGATAGTTAACTATTGGTTATAAAAGTGTAATAAATTTTAAGGTTGGATTAGTAATTGAAACTTTTTTATTTTATTTGTTTTTAACTGAATAATTGCGTGTCAAATAATTGTAGGTTTTATTGCTTTATATTTCGTAAATTGGTTGATGTTACTGTTCGGTTCATTCCTTGTTTTTAGATTTAAATTTTATGATGTCATAAAACCTCTGTCATTTATCAATTGAATTTATCAAAATATGAGAATATTTACCAATTTTCAAATTCCGATCTATTTTTCGTCGAAACATCTGAAGGTTTTTCTAACTAGTTTTATGATTCATGAATTACTTTATTATGTTATCTATTAACATAATCATCAATGACAAATTAATTATTTGTGATTCGCTTCCTTCGGTGTCTTTAATAAAACTAATTTGCTAAGCGTTCACATAGGAAAAGATTAAACAATTTATTAAAAAAAAAAAAAATAGTTTCAGTTCAGATTTTTGTTCCACGAAAAAAACAAATATTTGCGGATGTACATCTTTTCGTAGCATAGAAGATGCTAAATCAAGGACAAGCAAACACTCGTTTTTGAGAGCAAGTAGAAATTCACGTACAGAGTGGGTTGACTTTTTTTTTTTTAAATTAGTAGAAGATTTTAAATTTGTTGTTTGTTCTGAATTTAAAAAAAAATGCACGATTTTACTAAGTGAGCAGTATACTACAACTTTTCTCATGCTAATCGATCTAAAAAAATTCATACAGATTTTAGAATCAATCTGGAAATACTGAAATGACAGAACGGGACCTTATATTATACTTGACGCGACGATTCAGTAAAGTGACAAATATTTTGAATTAAACTGTTGAATGCGCCCATCCAAAATTTTTATGCTTTCAGAGTCTATTCATGGAATAGTAAGTATCTCAAACTTGAAGCGGCAGTGTAAGTAAAATTTTTGAAGGCTACTTCTTGGGTTTACCGCAGCAACCATAGTCAAATGTAGTACTGAATGACTTACTTTTAACACTCCCCTTACCAAACAACTTTATTATAATTTTAATGAAATATGTAAGTTCACCTAAATCTTCTAGTTATCCTTGCTTAATCTCCAAAATAAATTTTTATGTAGGAATTTATGAACTAATACATAAATGTATTATATTGACATGATACTGAATACAAAATGCTGATGCATACTAATATTTATAGATTAATAATAGCAGTTGTATTGCTGTTTATTTATTTCATATAGTAATCTATGAATATTTCATTACCACTAACAACATTTAACCAGCTTCTCTTGGTTCAGGTATCATTCCATTATATCGTGAATCGATTATTATCGATTATTCTCTTGGGTATTTTGCTATAGAACAAGTGAAAGATCTGCAAAAAGCGAGGCTAAACCACCTGTAACTTTTTTCCGGAGTTTCGGCTGCGAATTTTTAATCGCTATAACAAGACAATGGGCAAAAAAATAGAAGTACCAAAAAACGGCTACACTGTGTTGTTCAAATCTTTGGAAGTTTAAACTTTGAAAAAAATCATTATTTGGCGGTTTGATCGATTTCACGAAAGGTTGAGCCTTTTGGATTGTGGTACACTTGCTCGTGAATTAAATTTTAATTTTAAGTGAATTATAGAATTGGTTGAGTTGAATTTAATAATCCGCCAAATACTTAGTTATGGCTAAATTCCTCGAGGTGGAGGGATGCATTAAAAATCACTACTCCGGCTTTAATTGGCAGACGTTTCTCCCAGTCACCGTGAGCTTTATCAAGGCTTCCTAATAGATTAATGGACTTTGAAGCCTTGATAAACCTCACACGGACTGGAAAACTGTCGGCTAATTAAAACCAGAGTAGTGGTTTTAATTTATTTTTCCACCTCGAGGAATGCTAAGGTGGATATTTACATATATAGAAATAATTAAAAAGTTAATGAATTTACGACATTATCTCAAGCCACCACAAGTTGTTGCCAATTAAATTTTTATTATTAAACACATCTGTGATTTTTATTTTCATATAACGATTGATTGTTTTTGTGGCTTCTACAAAGTATGTGATTACTTTTTTTGGTACGACCTTTTTATCCTCATCATTTCTATATTTGTAGATTCCACGACTTAAAAGTAAAAATCAGGCGGGTTAGCTTATAAAAAAATCAGTGCAGTGCACGATCGTGAAAGGATTTATTTGTGTCCACCCACATGCAGTTTATCTGTCCGACCAAATGGAACATGGTGACTGAGTGTAGAATAACCGAACTGTCGCACCCGGGTAACTGTCGCTAGTGGATGGGGTGCTATTATATGTATCATAATCAACAGGCAGATAAGGGAGAGAAAAATTTCGTTCGATTTTTAGCTTGTTTGCCAACTTGCACCAGCAAACATTTAAAATGCGCGTCCAGTTTTGTAACTACCACATTCTATCTATTTCTTGCCAGGTTGTGAATTAAAAACATGTCGCAATGTGGTACAGTGCAACCCTTCGTTTTCGCTCTCACTGTCTTCATGTTGCGGTACCTGTTTCTTTCTGAAATTTTTTCTTTTTTATTCTTCAGTCAGCTTGGAGTTTTGAAAGGGCTTGACAATCTCGGTAGAGAATGTGGTGACCAAAACTGGCAGATGAGTTGTGGTGAAGCCTGTTGAGTAAACATTGGTTAAATAAATATCAGGTTTGACGATTGAAGTGGTGTAGAGACCAAAATCTTTACCAACTTATAGTTATTATGACAGTACGGAGTTCATTTTCGGGCATGGGCGATCAGTAACGCATGACAGAAGTCATGATGGTAGAAAATTATAAAGCTGATGTTACTGATTTGACCTTTCAGTGATTAAGGCCGATTCTCATTAGAGCATCACTGAGCGGGGTGCGACGCTGTCACATCACTTCAGAGACATTTAACACAGCTCAGCGTAATTATAATTACGCAACTAAAGGTTACGATTTATTTTCGCTGCTTAAGTGAGAATACCCCTACAAAATGCTGCAGTTTGCTGCGACGCGCGGCGCTGCTAAATGATGCTCTTATGAGAATCGACCTTAATTCTGTTTAGAAAACAAAGTCGAAAACCGCCAATTCTATAATGATCTGCAAAGGGTCTGCAGACCTAAAGTTTGGCTGCTGCTTGTTGTTTATTATGCTGATTTTTAGCAGAAGTGAAGTTTTTTTCCACTGAACGTGGCTTTCGCACTCTATGAGTTTTTCTATGTTCAGTTTTAGATGAATGTGTATGTCTGAATTTCTCAAAAAGTTTGGATTTATTCGGTTAGGGATTCTATTTTTGAGTTCTTCTACACTCTCTATATAGAGATAACCTCAAAGAAAGAAATTGTTTGGGGCTAAATCTGGGGTTCGGGGTGGTCAAGTTATTAGCCTAAATCTTCCAATCCAGCGGTTCTAGAAGATTCCAGTGAGGAAACGAGTGACAAGGCCTGTAGCACCTTCCATCTGAAACCATGGGTTCTCGATGTTTAACATTTCTAACTGCGCAAAAATTTAGTGGCATTTAGGTTTCCATCGATAAAGAATAGACCAATAAGGATTCTTGTTCACAATTCCCGCTCAAACATTAACTCTTCTATGTGTCGAAATCTAGACCTGTTCATTTGTTTTTGATCAATACCTACAGGAGCAACAAGAAAATGTTAAGGAGAACGACGCGGAAGGAACGTTGTATCAACAGACTATTTTGTTAAAAAAATTATTAGTCAAAGAAAATTCCAAGATCTACGCAGCCCAGTTTTTTAATTGAAACCCCGTTATACATTGAAAAGGATTTTCGATCGCTCTTGGCTTAACTTCAATTATAACAAGAATTTTTAACTTTATTTTTCTCTTTTTCCGTAAATTGTTTTCTAATTCTTCAGTTAATAGTACTCATTTTTATTATTTTATCAAAGTTTTAAAAAATTAAAAATTCCTTTATTATATTATTCATAGCAACTTCATACGACCTTGCTTACTTTATGGATAAAAAATCTATTGACTTCTCGTTGTAGTTTTTCTTTAACTTGAGGTCAAGTGGACGTAGACTATTAGATTAGTATTACCCCATGCTCGAGGTGCGAAAGTAGGTCACCTCCAACACGATGCACGAACGGAAACGGACCGGGACCTTTGCTTAAAAATTAATTATGTAAGTAGAGTTTACAAAATTTTTACTGAAAGAAAAATGTATAAACCTCTATTTTACAACCAAATCGCCGATGACTACATACAATTCATACTTGATTTGCCATTTTTATTAGTGACTTTATAAAAAGCGTATAATCCTAAGTGATTCTTTTTCTTTGTAAATTTTTCAATAATTTTAAGGTAATGTCAACAATGCTTAAACCATTGTTCATCTGTCTCTTCTCTTTTTCGTTTTTACCTAATTTTTTATCATCAAAAACTGACTGTGTGTTTTCTGTGTTTTCTTTAAATTTTCTCACACCTATCGTAATGTGTGATTTATTTCTACTTTTAATGTGATTTTTTTCTTTACGGTTGTTCGCTAACTTTTATCGTTTTTCTAAACTTGTTCTTCTTCGATCTGATTATTCCATAACCTTTTGCTATAAAAATGTCACAAATTTCGTTCTAAAAGCGAATTGAAATGAACACATGTTTGATGATGCGGAATTAAAAATCCTTGGAAACTAAAAATTTATGTACGTGAGTGGGTAGTATTCTTCATTCTCTTAATATACATATACGCATTTGCATTAATTTATCCATCAGTTACACGAACTAATCGTGCAACAGAAAAAAAAACGAGAACGCTCCTTAATTTTTAATCATTTAAGTTTATGTAATTTTGAAAATTGATCACAATTTACTCATTAGGTGTTGTTCTAAAGATCGCCGTGACTCATAACTAATATCGTTATTGTTAATTAGCATAAATGACAAATTTATGACTAGTAGTTTACGTTTTGTCTGCTATTTGAAAAACATTTTGCTTTTACTCTGTTTTATGCGAAAAATAAGTTGTGTAAAACTTTATGTACGTTTAATTAAATTTCTAAAAAATGATTTATTACATTTGCAAATTTGTCGTGTAACTGAAACCTTACTTGTTGTTTATTTAAATATTATGATATTTATTCATTATTTAAATTAGTGACAATTTTTTAAACACATTTCTAATTTCTTATACACTCGTTTTCCATGGCCTACTAAACACCCGTAAATACATTAATAAATTTGAGTGATACAAATATATTACTAACCCATATTTTTGCGGTGGGTGTTTAGAGCGTTTGATCGATTTCGTCCATAAATGATTCATTTCGCCGTCTGGTCAAAGAAAGAAAATAATATGTACCAGCAAGACCATAATCAAGACACACCCAAAACGAAACCATCAATTTAGCGCCTACATTATCAAAAAAGTTTAGAAGAGCGCAAAAAATGCAATTAGGCTACCTGTTACAAAACAAATGTGGGAGGAAAAACTGATTTGGATGTGCAAGGGCAGACGGGTTATTAATTTTTTTGCTACGTAGTGAAAGTAATTGTCATTAAACTCAGAAAATTTAGCGCGAAACACAATAGAATGGAACAACACAACGTTCTCAGGAGTAATTTGTTGCAACTGTACTTTCTCGTAAATGCATACAAAAAGCTTTACATTGTCATGTACGCATCTGAATATCCGCTAATGTGGAACAGAAGTTGTAATACAAGATAAGCTTATCTGTTTAGGAAGTGGCTGCTAATTTAAATAGGTGCAATTTTTCTAAAAGACCCAAACAACAATTTCTAGGATTTCAAATGCAACAATCGATAAATAAAACGAAATTATAGGTTACAATAATAAATAAATTATATGTTGGTTATTTATAAATTACACCTTTGACCTTTTTGTATAAGATTAATACGGCATAACTGTTTTAAATGTCATTTTTTTTACCGAAATTGTGGATGTGATTAGGTACGTTTATTTATGTTTAATTGGCGATTTCCGTTGTATTAATTTTTATATTTATATAATGATTTCATTTAATGTTAAATTCAAATTCGAAGGTGCCAATTTATAATTTCGAATAATATTTTTCATTTATTAATCTAACTTGAAATTTGTGGTCGTAAATTTTGAATTTCTATTTTTCATCGTAATCTTTGAATTGACAAATGCAGAAGCATGTTTGAAGCGTATCGGTGCTTTATGTGCTTATGTTATCTTATCGATGTGTTTGTTATTGGTTCTGAAATTACACACACTACCAGTCTACTTCATTGTAGACTTTTCTGAATTTACTCAGTTTTTTTATTGGCTTGTGGTATCATTTTATGCGTGGAAATGCAAAGAGTGGACAACATTTTAGAAAGTTAATCTTACTTCTAAGATTGCGTCTGATTTCAATGACTACAAAGAAAATTTCAAACTATCTTTAAGAAAAATGATCGTAATTAAAATTCATGACGCAAGTAGGTTGAGAACAAATGAGCAAAATTATTTGAATTGTTTCGATATAAATCAATCAGTGTTAGTGGAAAACAGCATGTATAGTTCATTCCATGTTACTTCAAAAATAGAAAATTTGGTAAATAAGGTGAAATAATATTTCAAAAATATTTCTTACTAGCTGACTCGACAAATGTTGTCGTGTCCAAATTTCAATAAAATTATTTGTTATCGTTTTATGAATTTGCGTATTTCCTGAATTTTCTCCATACATTCATTTCGCAATTTTCTTGGCGGGCTATTATGAACATAAAAAAATGTATCCAGCCGTTCTCAACTTTTTCCTTAACTTCCAATTTTTGTTTCCCTATAAAAGCATAATTCCGACTATTAAAATTATTTACAAAAAAATTATCCAAATTTGTACAACCAAAAAAACATTTTTGTGAATTAACAATAATTTTTTTTTATATTTTTCTTTAAATTTCAATAAATTTATTTGTTATTGTTTTTCCGTTTCTTCTCGAGATCATTCATTTCCCAATGTTCCTGCTAGATTATAATGAATATTAATTAAACTATCTATAGCCGTTCTCAATTTTTTCTCTAATTTCCAGTTTTTCTTTCCCTAAAATCACAATTTGGACCACTACAATCATTTACCAAAAAATTGCCCAAATTTCTTCAGCTATTCTTAAGTCATGGGCAGAAAAAAGTATTTTATTTGTTATCATTCTCCGGATACCCTTGGTTTTTGGCTTTTCTGCTAGGTTCTAGTACCTCTAGAACCCGAGTTATTTAAGTTGTGTTTTTAGTTTTTTGTTGAATATTTTCCCTTGTGTGGCATATCATAGGACAGGGCTTTTTGCTAATTTTTTTAGATCATTCATTTCCCAATTTTCCTACTGTACTATTTCAAAATTAAATAAAATCTATTCAGTCGTTTTCAGTTTTTTCTCTATTTTCTTTCCATTAAAGCACAATTCGAAATATTAAAAAAGATTTGTTAGAATAAAAAATTATCCAAATTTGTTCATTCGTTCTTAAATGATGGGCAGAACCAAGTATTTTCAGTTTTTTTCTTGATTAACAAAAATGTTTCCTATTTTTCTGTTCAATTTCTCTCCTGCTTTGGATTTTAATTTTTTTTAGGAACCCGAGTTCTAGTGTTTTTTTAGTTTTTCGCCAGAATATTTTCTCCCTTGCGTGGAACATCATAGAATACGGTCCACTTACCCGCATTTTTAATACTAAAACTTTATAGGATTATTTTGGACCCCGTAAACACCCTTGAAACATTAAACATAATTCTCACTGATAGTGTTATTTTGAAGCAAATGTACTGACGATCTTTAAACTGATTACAGAATCATAGCATCCTTTGTTTTTCAGTCAGTTTAAGCCCCAAATCTCTAATCTTGTCTCGACTACCGGAAATATTTGGCACCTTTTTTATCCCCCATAATTGATAAGTAAAAATCTGGCCCCAGAAACAATTTATCGGAAAAAGTCTTTGTCAGGCACCAGTGGGTATATAAGTCCCAGCTAAAAAGCCTACAGTTATTTTCTTTGTCTCTGAAATCTACCCCCCAGTGATTAAACATGGATTCCCCCATATCGGGAGACACTTCGTAGTTGCATGAGGCTTCTAAAACATCTGAAACTATGGATTTCGCCGTTGCTCCTGAAAATGGACAATAAGGCACACCAGACATAAGTCACTGTATTACAAGTTCAAGTACAAGTGCACTCCAACAGTTCACCAAAATACAAAAGCTAACAAACATGCTAGAAACACAAGTCAGAGGGTGTAACAACACTAAAACAGACAAGCCCCAAATGAAAAATTGTGAAACACATACCTTAGCGGTACAAGACCAGAAGGACCAGGAGCTTATCGAAAAAGTTAGATCTACCCTAGCTAGACACCTTACCGACTTGGAATTATTGAAAATAAATAGCCAGAAGAACTGCTCACCGCAACTAAAACAATCAATAAAGACTTTCTAGTCCTTTACAATGGCGGCCGTGACTTTTTCAACAACACTTGTGACTGTACTCTGGAAAAGATACCCGGGCTTAAAGAAAGGCTGAATCTATGACAGGGGCTTGCCAGTGACGGTGAGGCCCACAACAATGTTAAAAAAATCTTCATCTTCGACAAAGTGACAGTATTTCGTTGAATTTGCCTCGAAGCTCATGGTTCAATGATGGGGATCGTTTACCACGTGAATCAGTTTGAATTACTTTTAAAGAAATGGACGCATATATGTTTTCCTTTTGCCAAAAGCAGGTATGGAACAAAGATATGAACCAGAGGACTTTTTTTGTCAACAGAAGAAACTGTCGAAAAACAACCCACTACTATGGAAAGCCATAGAAATTGATAAAAATAGAGGCTTAAAAATACTAGGACTAAACCATTGCCTATTATTGATGATCAGTTAGCCATGAAATACCAACCTGACATAAGCAGTCAAGTGTTACTAACAGGACTAGTATAGCAGATCCAGAAGAAACGTCACTCAGAGACTTGAAACAAGGTCTACGACCACGCCACTGAAGATGTTTGCCGCAGCAGCAAATGAAAAGTTTGGAAAGAAGTTTCAACAGTAAGGAAAATCATAGTATAAATATGTTGCCAAAATGCTTCTTGAATATTGGATTTTCTTCACTGTTTTACATCACGAGATTGTAAATAATTGTAAAAAATTATGCCTACTGTTGTAAAACTGACACTAATTTAGATTTCTACTGAATTTATGTCCCCATTTATACCTAAATAACTCTACCAGTAGACTCTAGAAAGCAGACGAGTTTAAGAATTCAAAATGTAAAAAATTTATTATGTTAGGACTTAATCAGGGTGCCTACTTTTGTGGATTATCAGGAAATGTCTTTGAAGGTCAAGGTAGCCAGAAAATGTGAATCAGTGGTAACCTTAAATTTAGACTAGTGAATCATAATTTCAAGTTTTGAATGATCTATGCTCTATGCTATCAGATAATTTTGGACATAATTACCGAGACTTGTTATTTTTTAAAGGACTACGCCATGTTTGACTAATTATATCAAGTATGAGAAAATGATTTCTAAGTTAAGAAACAAATTCTAATTTTTAGAAGCTAGTATCACATATCATCAATTACGATATTATAGTGTTCAGCGTGAATAAACACATTGATGATTTTATAATATCACCTTGGTAGTCGAAATAAACACTTAGTAACTTGATGTCGTTGTTCTGACCAATGAAGTTTGAACACAAAAATGTCGAGCTCCAGTTTATATTGTAGGTGTTTGGAATACGACTACTTTTTTATTCTTTTTGTTTGGTGAAATATTTTTTTGTTTTAAACTTACTATCAGTTAGTTTGTTTCGAAGAATTCATTGAAATATAAGGAAAACTGCGCTATTAAATAAAGCAAACTTGAGGTGGCCACTCACGAACAAGACCCACATGCACGTGTTTCGCCTTATTGAGAATCGTCATTGTAAAAAGTGAGTCCACAGCTATTAAATAATGAAAAGAATATAAAAATAGGTTTTTAGTGATGCTTGCACAAATATGAAGCACGTTAACCCAGATTACATTATAATTAAACGCCGAAACAATTAGTATAAAATTTGATTCTATTCACATTCCACTTTCAATTTTTTTGTCTCGTTCGCAAGAAATCGTTTTAATTAATTTAGAAACATTCATTAATTCAAATAAATAAAGGAATGTAAAACTGATTATTAAGTGCATTTGTACGCTTGCATAGTTTATTGACTTTTTATTATTTAAATTGAATTAAGCTATTGGTGGAGCGAGCGAGCATTACTTAATATTTCATTGTACGACGAATCATTAAAACAGTTCTTTTGTTTTCGAGATTGTTAGATGAAATCAACAATTAGTACATGAAATCGTGCTCTTATTTTTCGTTGCGTAATTCGTTTAATTAATGCACGACTAACCGAAATGTAATATAAAGTGGAACGAAAACATGTACGAGGTCTAAGCAAATATTTAAACGAATTAATTGCGTGGGCGTTCGTATTATTAAAGTAAAGGTGAAGGCTATGGAATTTATCAATCATGAATGTTCTCTACTATTTTTTCTTTCGGATGCTGTTATCTACCAGTTAATTACTACAACACCTTCGGTTATTGTTTGCATAAGCGGTCGTTATTTAGTTTAACTATTTCATTGTTTTGTTGTTATGCAATTCACATTTTACCATGAATGAGTAAGACCTGACATTTATTTAATTAAGCGAAGTAATCAATCATTTCTTTGCGCGAGTTTCATTGTCATTTTCTGTTATTCTAACTAATGTTCATTAATTTTATTTTAATTTGTTTATCTCGCGGCTACCATATGATCCAAATTATGTTCTGTTTATTTTGCATTGAGTTATACTAAATTAAACTTTTTAATTTGAGTTTTTAGCAGTGGAGGAAAGAGAGATAAATTCTTGGAATAAATTTCCACTTTCGTTAATTATACTGGCAGAATTAAGAGCCCTCAATTTCAATTTTCGCTAACACGAGTGGTCAGCTTCTTCCGTTCATTTCCGCATTTATATTGGTTTTGAAGGGACAGGGCTTGCATTGCGCCGGTGACAAACGGATCTTTCTAAAGTCCCGTTTGTAAGGTAATCTTATTTTACCGATCTTATTGAACCTCAGAGTTTCTTCCTTTCTGTTGAAGTTTTCTGAATATTTGTGGATCTTGATTCTCTACTAATTTGTTGTGATAAGTATTACCCGTTGATAGTAGCTTGGAAATCTCAAAGAGTAACTTGTGTAGCGCATGTTCTGCTACCGCTGATTTCTCGGTGTGAGTCTTCTTCTCATCTATCGATCTCTTAGTGGTTCCTATGTATACCTTGCCACAAGAACAAGAGATACGTCTTCTGTTGATCTGATGGTTTGCTGAATCCTTTTGGTTCGTTTAAAGATAGTCGTGTTTTTTAGAATTTTTTTTATGCGATCTGTGACTTTCGATATGTATGGAAAATATGCGTGGACGGTAGTGGGTTCACTCAAAGATTCCGGTGCTGACGGTCTTCTGGGTTTCTTTGATCTTTCGATTTCCTTCCTGGTGAACCCATTACCCTCAAAGTCAGTTTTCAGGTGTTTGAGTTCCGCCTGCAGATTCTCTGGTTTACAAATCCTTCAAGCTCGTTCTGTCAGGGTCTTGATGATCCCGAAGTTTTGGCTTGGTTGGTAGTTCGATAAGGCATGTACCTGTCCGTGTGTACACGTTTTCTGTATACTGTGTGACCTATCTTCTATTTCTTTGGTGAACTGGATATTGGTATTATTTCTCTATACCGTGTGTTTTAACGACTATGGTATCTTATACGTACTAGAACCATGTTGCTGGCTTGTGTTTCGTTGCCTAAATGGGTTTTTTTTTTCAAAATTCTCTCCTTTCTCACAGGACCAGTACAAAAACCAGCTGCAAAGTAGAAATCGGATATTGACGGACCTCTGAAGAAGCTGACCACTCGTGTTACCAACTCTTTAGATCCGAACCTAGACGATACTACTTCACCAACAGGCTGCAAAAGTTTAAACCAATAAATCAGATCTGTTGTAAAAAGGCGCGAGTTTTAAGAAAGAAGAAAAAAACAAGACCAAAAATAAGATTGATCCCAAAACAATTTCTATTTAAGTACTTAACTAATAATGATAACAAAAAAACACTCATTCTTAAAACAAAAACAAACGTCTTCCGAAATTGGACCGCGTCGAAATGGTTGCCAACTACGGTTATCATTTCGACAGGGTCCAATCCTGGAAGAAGTTTTTGTTTAACACTAGAGATTTCTCAACGAATTTGGTAGAGATTTGGTATGAAATAATTGGTGTAGGAATTGTTAAGAAGGAATTTAAGTAGGGTATAGATGAATACATTATATCGTTTCTTTCACTCATATGAAGAAAATTTAGGATTTGGTTGAGAAATATCAGAGGTTGTAGGCGAATTTAATATAAGAAAAAATTTTGTTTTATCCTAATTTGAGTGAAGCCCACAATTTTATGAGACGAGAAGCCGCCAGTTGAATTAAGACAATTGGAATATTTAGCATCAACACATTTCGAAACACTCTAACAACAGAATCTCGTTCTTTGTGCCCCCGAAGAAGAAGTTGGAGATCTTCAGAGTAGAGATGATAAAACCATGACAGGATGAGATTGTCCTAGGATGGGCCCCAGAGCGTACTACATACCAATCCGAAAAACCATCTCGAATGTTATCCGATTGCTCTCTCTGAATAAATGAAGGTCAGAAAACGAAAGCTGACTAACCGTAGCCGTTAAAGCAAAATTTTAAATCGGTGGACTAAAAGCATGATAACCGATCAAGATATATATATATATATATATATATATATATATATATATATATATATATATTGATTCCATTGCACGTCCTAGACAACCATTTGTATCACATGATTTTTTTCTTTCTATTAAACCTTACTCAGTAGGTTAATTTTAAAAAGAAGCTTTGTTAATAAGCAGATTCCGCTGAATTACTGACGCAGCCACCTTCAATATACGGTCAGTCATGAGGTTGGAAGTGTTGTATTTTACGGATAAAACCTTTTATCATGTTATGGTTGAAGGAACTTGTGCTAGCTTGGATTATGTCGAGAGAGAAATGTGTATCGACTATCAGATTATAGTTTAGATAACCGTTCAGCCTGTGACTGTACGCTCTCCAATTTTTAGCCATCTACTGTCCTACGTTGTAAAGTACTACGGTATCGCAATACATGAATTTGATTCTAACAATTGTTAGTCTCACAATTAAACCAATATTAATTAATGTAATTTAGTGATAAGATTTATAGGGAATCAATTGCTTGGGATTTTAGAAATCATATTTACGAAACTTCAATGTTTGTACAAAATTTGAATATAATTGAAAATTGTCTTCGAAATAAGCTCGTCGGAACTCAAAATGTGATTATCCTCAGCTACATAATCAGCCCAATTCGGACTATTAAAATGCTCAACTCCAAGGAGCTGATTACATACAAAATTTAACTCCATGGAGCATGGTTAAACTTTAGAAGAATATGGAAAAGTGAAAAAAAACTTAAATTGTAGAAAAAATAGTTTAAATAAAAGTTGTAGATTAACTAGTTCAAACTTTTTTTTTTATAATATTCTTAAAGATATTGTTTAAACAATGCATAGTGCATCATTTGTAATTTAAATATACAAACGTAATCATGTGCTAAGTATGAACACAACTGTTGTTTCAAAGTAAAAGTATTCGGAAGGGAAAACGTTTGCGTAAATACTATTTTAAATACAATGCACTTAGAAATTTGAACATATTTTAATTTGTAAACTTAAACGAGGAAACCATTAATTTACCATGTTCAAACATAATCCGTTCTAAAAATTCGTTTTTGGAACTTTATCAGATTTTAATGTTGAAGTATATTGAGTGGTTTAACATCAAATCAATAAAAATGCAATCTTTGCTTGAAAAGAAATACAACCTACTCATCACTGATGGCTACTCAAACTAAAAATACTTCTGCAATCCATAGACTAGAGCTACACGATATCATACAGAGGGGTGTGCATAATGATGTTTCAGTGATTGACATCTAATCAAACACAAGTACAGTCATCAAAAGTAATAAATCTTCTGAATTGAATATAAATTAATGACAACATGAACACACATTAGTAATGATCTCATTTCCATGTTGTCATTGTCGAGGGCGAGATAGCATTTTTCGGATTATTCAAATTGATTTTTAAATTAATTCTAATTTATTAAAAACCGTAATTAGGCGAGCGGATGTTGTGTTCCGGATTACACTACCATTACAAAATATTTACTTTTACTTAACATGAAATCTTGTTTATAGTATTGCAATGAATACGTTTTTGTTCGATTTTTACTTTTTATTTGAGGCTACGTTGGTTAAAACGACAATTGAATAATAAGTACTTCTGTGTTGTACATGAATTACGTTTGTATAGGACGTCATCTTATCTTATGAGATCACGATAAACATACGGTGGGTAACAGACTAGCTGCGCTAGATTCGAGATCGCATCAATTTTGAGGTGGCAAAATAGCAACTCAATTAACAAATATTCAGTATTGTAAGTATCACATATTACCATAAAGTTAACATATATACAAGCTTATGTCCTTTATTTTCAAAGAAAATATTAATCGTTTAACCAAATTCTTTCACACACTTCTGACCAAGTTTTAATAAATAAAATTTATAAAATGAATGGATACCGAATATGAAAGTAAGTATACATTTTCAATTAATTACTCTCTTCCGTAAGAGAACCGACTATAAACATACAGAAGTAGTACGCATGTTTCTTTACAATCATTTAACGGGAGAAAAACAAATAAGGCGCATGAGGAACCTGAAAATGAAACATGCAGTTACGGTTGTTAATTCATTATTGTTAAAAAAGGTTAAATTTAAATTTATGTTACTTGTGCTGTTCAAAGCAGATAAATTTTTGGCGTAGATTTCATGTTAATTCTGTTCATCCTTCTAACAAATTGACTTATACTTAATTTTTGTTTGTGGACAATCTGATGTCTATCAAGATTTGCGTTCTCTTATTTTGTAAATATAATTCTAGAATCTCAAAAGGGAAACAATTACTTATACTCTGACTTTTATACCAAAAGGTCACATACCAAATAACCATGAATAATCTGGAGCTTTGATGTTGCAATACATAACAAATTGTGCCAAGAGTTTAACCTCCCTGCAAGTACCAATTTATCACCGCTTTATTAGCCAATTATTTCTTTGCCGGGTAAAATCGTAAATCTAAAATTAAGGTAAGAAGCAACTGATTCCTCCAAGGTGCTTGTTGCACTTGCGAAGATAAAAAAAACGTTCGTGGGCGGAGACGCGATCTCGAAGGAAATTTGTGGTAGCGCTATTTACTTAATTTATCTACGACAAATAACTATATGTAATTCAAGGCCGTCATGTTTGGAAATGGGTGTGTTTATTGGGCATTTCACGACGTGGGTGTTGCATAAAATACATAAATTTTCGAATGTGGTGGGATATTGTTGAAGAAAACGGATGTGATTGCATAGATTGTTGAAAGAATTGCGATTAAATTTGGACGGGGGGCGATTCTCTGGCATTCTGCCGATACGTCGTAAATACAACCGTGAATCAGCTTTTCCCTGGAAAATTTTAAATTTTTACCGCTTATAAAATTCATAACAAAAGTCTATTATTACACCTGCATCGTTTTCTCTTCCAGCTTTGTTCTATTTCTAGAAACGTACCTCGCGCATAGAAGAAGAAAAAAAAGCTCGTTTGCAAATGTGTGTCGCGTTTCGTAATCATTTTCTCTTTATTTTCAGCTATGATATCATAGCTTTTGTTAAAGTCGTTAAAATAAAGATGTTACTTCTATTATATATGTTAGAGGCACTTTGGTCTGCAAGAAATGTTATGCGCCATTCGATGATGAAAATTCAAGACCAATAAAAGTTCTTGTATTGATAATGTATTCATTAGAGCCTGATTTGGATATGTTATGGTTATTTGCAAAGAATGTACGCTGTAACAAAATAAACTGTTTCTCTAAACCCACGCGAGGTTGATGGAACGCAGCTAGTAGGTTGATTGTGGGCTAATTGCAAAAGTTTGATAATTCTGTACCGTCATTCTTAGATGGAATATAAATGTCGTACAGACGCGGTTAGAAATCTTGATTTTTCCAATCAAATGTTTTTATTCTGTCGCCTACCTTTTATCAAATTTATAGGACATACCCTACTGGGCTACAGGACAGCAACACCATATTTGTTGAATTTTAGTTCACCCCGTCACTTCGCCCAATATTCGTTATAACAAAAAAGGGCGGAGCTTGCTTACCTGGCGAACATTACACAAAATAAGTATATACGATTTTAGAAAATTAATTTCCTCGCTATATAGAAAGCGTTTTGCTTGATATTTTATTTAAAGTATTTATTGTTAGTTTGTTTCCGCGATTTTGTCAGTTAATCAATGATATACAGGGTCATCTGCGTAGAGCGTGCATTAAAAGTTTTTTAACTTGCAGATAAATCAGAAACTTGAAATTTGGTACGCCGACATAATCGATCATTTTTATTCTACCTAAAATATTTTCAGACCTTCAGCTATACAGAGTGTGCCAAAAGTTGCTATCAACCTTCTTATTTTAAATATTAACCTTTAAGTCCTTTTACATGGGTCGATTGGCCATATAATTCTGAGTTTATATAACCTAAATTATGTTTTCTTATTCTTGACCGTTTTTGTAATTTTTGTCTTTGTAATAGTATAGTACGAAAAAATTTGTATCACGCAAATCAGTTAATATTATAAAATAAAATGTATGGAGCAGTTGGCTGTAATCCAGCTGATGTCCTACTGGTGGTTCCATTTCGTACCATATGGATACAGGCAATTTTCAATATCACAAATGATCAAACAGTCAATTTTTTCAAATGACACCTCCTGCTTTTTTTACAACATTCGAGACGAATTGGATATAGGAAATTTTCAATTTTCGAAATAAATTTTTTTCCGTACAACAAAGAACATTTTATTGAAAAAAATGAATATGTAGTAAACGGTCAACAATGAGATAATTAATTAAGGTTATATAAACTCAGAATTATATGGACAATCGACTCATGTAAAAGAAATTATAGGTTTGTATTTAAAATAGAAACTTTTTGGCACAGCCTGTATAGCTGAAGGTTTGAAAATAGTTTAGGTAGAACGAAAATGATCAATTATGGCCCGTACCGAATTTCAATTTTGATTTATCTACAAGTTAAAACTTTTAATTGCACGCTCTACGCAGATCACCCTGTATATAGACCGTTTTGACTTATGCACATAGTTAGTCTCAGTTTCTCGTTTTTAGTTGATTATTTTTGTGCTGATTTAAAATGTAACCCCGTTCTACGGATCTTTTCCATTAACAATTTTTATCGCGACATCAATACTGAAAATAAACTTACATTTACCCTAGATTTCATTAATTATTTAATTTTTGAAATAAATTTGAAAATGTTATTAATTCTAAAGTTTTAAAGGTTTCTTGGTTTAGAGTATTATTTACCTCACTCTTACAGTTGGTACAATTTATGTTAAGTTGTTCAACATACACAGCTTGGATAAACTGTAATGGCAATAGTTTTGACGTGACTTTATTCACAGAGATATAACAAATGCCAAATACCTGGAAGGTGTCGTACACCATTCGCGCTTCCACCTCTGTGATGTTCCATTCTGGTCCCTTGGGGTGGTACTTGTCAAGACATCCAAATCGTGGATGGGTGTTCTTGTCACCAGCAACACTGTGAAGCATTGTCATCCATGTTTTAAGGGTTCAGCGTAACTGAATCGTGTTCTTTTGGGAACATGGTTTCTTGAAGGATGTAGTTTTCTTAGTAGGTTTTTTTTACGGATGTAGTTTTCTTATAGTCGGCTCTAAGTTGTTGGAGTGTCCTTGGTGCACTCATCTTATTTTTTGTATTTTACGATATTGCCACTAAGGTTTCTGTTTTTATATTTTAGAGTATATACCTCACATCCATATAGATTTGATATTTTTAAGTTCTTGATTTCGAACGGTATGATATCCGCTGACTGGTAACTCACGCGTAGGCCATAGAAGACCACTCACTATCCAACAGTGAAACAACGAATTGAACTGCGTTGTTCCCAAAGTTGAGTCGTCCTGTATGAGGATCTTCGCCTTCTCAGTTCGACATATGTTATAATAGTAATAGTTTTTTCTTGGGATTGAGTTTAATATTATAACTTGGAAAAATAGTAAATCTGAAATTTTATGTAGCACTTTCTATTATATTACAAGAGCTTTTCTTTAGTCCTCTTTGTCTAGTCCTCTATTCCTTATTTTTTAATAATTTAAGTTTTTTGTCAAGGCAATTGCTTACATTTTTTACCATTTTCTTCTCTTTCTAATACTGTCATATCCTTATGTTTTCTTTATTTTTGTTGGGTATGCCTCTACTTATTCTGACGTCCACCATTCCCTTCATCTTTTTTTACGCGCTCTTGCACAGTATTTTGTGAGTTTTTTGGTATTTTATGCCTTTATTTCTGCATATATCTTTAAATCTTTCACTGTATTGTTCTTAAGATTTTGATATTTATGGTTTTCATAAATTGTGCTTTTACTTAGATGTTGGATACTGTTGTCATACTGATGGTTTTTACTTCTTAAGAATGGTACGTATGCTTTTTTGGTATTACTTTAACTTCTAAGATGTTCGTTTTATTTTTTAATCTGACTTTTTCAGTTTTGGTATTCTTTAATATATCTTTTGTTATTTTTTTCTTCTAAACGATCTTGGTATGGCTCGCTTTTATGCTCGTATTTTCACATGATTGAGCTTTATTGAAGACGAATTTTCATATCTAAGTTTCCTAGTAGTAGCTTAATGGTTACTTCTTGTGTTTGCTGATTTTTATGTTTTGAGTCCGAGAATTTGTGGAGGGTCTTTGTAGGTATGTCTTTACATGTATATTTGTATATTGTTATTTTAAGGCTGATTTTATTACTACTTTCAGCATAAAAATCGTCCAATACTACAACTTTCTCTCCGGGTATCATGGAATCGAGTGTTTGTAACCCAAGGTTTCCTTTTCTTGAATACTTTTTTCGTATGTGGGGTTTATATATGCTATGGCTAATTTATTTTGTTATAAACCGTGAGCAGAAAACGAAAAGAGTTAGTTAGAGAAAGAGCGAGAGGAAATTATTAATATTACCGAACCTGAAAACATCTCGTTGACCATCGCGTTAAAACTCAAATGAATGTTTACAAAGTAATGTAGTCATCACTCTTTATATAACTATAAAAACTAAAATTAAATTTAAGAAGATAACCTACATCATAAATTACTCCAAAATAGGATAGTTTTTAGTTTGGTCTGCGGCTGAAAATTGTAAATTTTGGTTTCTACGCAACAGTTCATAATATAATGAACGAGCTTTAACTACCTTTATTTTTCGTTTCTGTTGCTCTCTTTTCTGTTCGATCAATTTAATACTTTGCATTTTTTATCGACTTTTTTAACTTTTCTTCTAAGAAAAATGCGACTTCTAAAGCTGCTGTTTCTTTTTAAGAAATTTATTATTACGCGTACGATGGTTTTTCAGGTTCAAGTATGTCCCCTTTATTATACAACCAAATTTGTCACATGCGATGAGTTTCGACACAAATATCTGTGCGTGCTGTGGTGTAACCCAGCAAATTCATCGAACTTCTGTTTACGTTGGTTTATGAATGCTACCCTCTAAACTGCCAAGCTTTTGTAATCCATTTTTAATTCAGTAAGACTTACATTACTGGACCAAAATTTAAATTTGAAACGGCACGTAAAGTTATACTTAGTCAAAATGTAATATTTAAAATTGGGTGTTAAAATTAACAACCTAAATGATAAAATTTGTACGAGGGTCGCCCAAAAATTAATGAACGACATTTTTTCTCGGTTGAAAAACATGATGCGAATGGATCATCTCACACCAGTTTTAGGACTTCTGATCACATCACGAAACAGTGTCTACATCCCTAAGTGGCCCTCGAGGATTTAACATTAAAGGATAGCATTCGTGGAAGAAATTTTAGGACGGCGAGGTGATTGGCGTAGTGAGGAAATGGCTTCATGACCATGTATCTGCATTTCGCTGGAGGAAGGCCGTAGAACTGAAAAGAGATTATGTAGAAAAATGGGCAGTGAAGGTAAAACTTCATTCTTTCATGTGTGCAATTCTTACTATGTTGTATAAATAATTATTGAAGAAAAAAATGTGATGCATTACTTTTGTGGACGACCTTCGTAGAAACCATTCGCTTATACTGCTGCTGATGGCGTGCACGAGAGAGTACTAGAAAGGAAAATACTGGGATAACCCTAAGAGTCCATAAAACAAATACTCGAATGAAAGCGAAAACTGGTGTAGACTATTGAATAAAAAAGGTCGCTTTACTCAAAGTCAGACAAGTGGCCAGAGAAACAGAAAGTGGAGTGGAAAAGTAATTAGAGAGGTGAAAGAAACACGCAAATGAAATTGAGCGATGGATGAATAAGATCACTGATATAGTATAGAGGAGACCTACGTGGTGTGTCTAAAAGTTCGGTGAATGGTATGATAAAACTAAAAACAGAATGTAAATGGTAAATACCTTTATTGGCCTTGAAAATACTCTCCACCAGCCAAACACACTTCTGTCAGCGTTCGTATAACGCCTGAAAGTCTTGATGTGAAATCGTTCTCAGAAAAGCCGTCACATGGTTCTGAACCTCTTCGACGTCCGTAAACCGTGATCCCTTTAAGGGCTTAAGACGTGGGACAAAAAAAAAGTCTTCAGACAGTTGCAAAACTGTCACACCGAACTTTTTACACTCGCCACGTATATTTAAGAAATACAACGTAGTAGTAGGAAGAAGAAGAGGTCCTGGTGTTCAAAATTATAATTTGAAAGTGCTGCAATTATATCAAACTGGTGTTGAATCTAACCAACAGAAAAACACCAAAAACTTTACTTGGACACGTGTTTCAACAGCTAAGCTGTCATCATCAGCGGTACCGATACTCCCGAGTTAAATTAGACGCTGCAGTCGGCTTTGTCAACTTCGGGTCGGTTCTCCATTGACTGGGTCTTGATCTTATCCATAAAACCATATCCTGAACTGCGTAGTTTTTTCATATTTTTTCGTTTCTTACTTGACATACAATATTTTCTAGATGAATTAAGTAGGTTACGGAATATCAAGCCCGGATAAAAGAGGAGGATTCGTGGGACAGACTACCATTCTACCCACGGGAAAACCTAGTATGCCCAAAGAATCGACAGAATCTAATTTTTGGTATTGATTCCTCTGCATAAAAGGCCTAACAATAAAATTTAAAACCTCTAAAGATATCATAGTTTCGAAAATCACAAAACAAATATCATCAAGCAAAGTTTTTATCTCACGTAAAGCAAAAAATCAAATTATCAAAGTAAGAATAAGTGCCAGATATGATGGGTTTTTTTGAAATTTTCATTACATGTTAAAATTTGTCTGTACTGTACAATACAAATGATACGAAATTATTATCATTATGAAACCCCGGGGGCATTTAAGGGTCCGATATAAAGACTAAGGCTCGTTCAAGAAAACTGTAATTTTCTTCAAAGGAATGGAACACTAAACTGCAGCGTCTTTTTTTTTAACAAACGGGAAAACATCAAAAACTGCTGTTATTTTCTTATACGCTTCTCGATTATATTTCTTAGATCGGCGATTGTAAAATTAATGAATGCGAATTCCGAAATGAATTTTGATTGCGAATAACATTCTGGCCTAAATTCTGATGAGTGCATAGAAAGCTTTGTGTTTTTATTATTATTTTGTCTTTCAATTACACTAGACTTCAAGATCTTCATCGTGTCCTAAAGACTAGAACCGGAAGGCGTTCTAAAATCGGCACCGATATTTGCATTTATGTTTGTATCGTGGGCGTTTCCTACCAAAAACTGCAATTTTGATTAAATTTTATATGCAATTGAGAACAACGTCTTTGAACTCGTCAAATACCAACGCGCTGGAACGTAAGAATGGAAAATTTTGACCTCGTTTTCTTGCGGTATTTAGTATTATTGCCGGACTGGATTTGTTTAGTTGAAATTTTAAACTAGAAATACTTAAAGCAAATAATTTATGTAAAAATTTTAACCAGTAGCGATTTTGTCGAATACTTTTACACTATTAGTTTTCTTGAAATTTAACACCTAAGCACTTGTCAAAATAGACTGGGGCGATGGTCACAAAAATGTTAACTACTATTTGAATTTTTTTCCCGAATTGTAAAACTGATTTTATTTATTTGTTTTAGGTGAGTTCGATGTCTAATTTAAGCAAGTTCAGATGGGTAAATTAATTTTGTCTTATTCCTCAATGAGGTAGTAAGTATTTTGCATTCTTCATCACACTTTAGATTAAAACCATATAAATATAAAAGTCGCGCGATAAATAAAACTGCATCGTTCGCACGAGCACATGTTAACATGCATTCATAAATGGCATGAAGAAGAATTACCTCCCACGTTTTTCCTCGACCATATTTGGTTGTAAAAATCTGGTGTCATAAAGTACGATTAAGTGCATCGTCACATTTCGAAGTTTGTTGCCGAGATTCATCTCGTGTTTTTTCCCTCACTTCTGCCAACAGCTACTGCAGTTTAATCTCAATTTATGAACACATTAAAATTGTTATCCTTAAAAAGAAAAGCGCGTTTAATTTCTCAAGTTCAAGGAGGAAATAATGACACAGTATTGTGTAATACCGTTGGGTTTATTCATAAACAAATGACCACATTACAAAATTATGCAGTCTGGCATCATTTTTGTCTTCTTTCACAAAAGATGTTTTGGTGAATCTGGAAATATATAAGATTTGTTTCTACCACAGATAATGTGAAAAGGTACCCTCAAGGTGACTCAAGAAGCACCAACCTGATAACCTTGTGTAAGAACCTGTATGAAACATGTTGTTTCTGTATATCCGACATATTCTATTTGCAGGTACTTTTAAATTTATGGTGTCGACCATCATTTGTTAGCAATCATTTTAAATTGATCTTAATTTGCAATTAACCAGTTGGTAAGACTCTTCTTCGCGTAATTGAGAGATTTCGCCACTTGTTCTTCTAATTAATACTTTACGAGAAAAAAAATTAATAACGTTATTATCTTTTCGACAATCTTTTCCCTTCATCATTTACATGTCGAAAGAGGCTTCGAACGTATGAAACTCGTCTCTCGTCTAATTATTATTTTTAAAATTAGTTTTGTTAGTTTGCCAAGAAAGATAACACACAATGTCTTTTAACACGCCCAAATAATCCGTACCACCTGAAAACGGTAACTTTACATCGAATTTTTTTCAAAACTTTTCTGACACGTGCGCAAAAATACTTAATTAATTTCTAGAAATGCACCTCGAAGGCCGTATTTATTAATTGCACAGTTTTGATTCATTTAAAACAATTAAAAATAATTTGTAAATAGGAAACCATTTTATGGTTATTTTTAGAAGTCGTTTGTAGGGTAAATAATTGGAAAACAAAAGAGTTATTTATGGTTTCGTATTCCTTTCTAATTCCCGAGTTTTATGTCTTTTCAAAATTGCCATTGCAATGTTTTGTTATGCTAATTTTGCAGTTTAAGGTTTTAGAATTAGTAGGCAATATAAAAGTAGGTTTGATTAGATTTCAGACATTTTAGGACCGAATATTTTTGTTGTTGACGTTCACTTTAGAATGTGAATCTTCAATTACATTCGTCACTTCATTTTTAAAATTACTATGGTGAAAATATTTCAAATATTTTAATTTTTATAATCAGTCAATTATGCGTTACCGACTATTTTATTATGGAAATAAATTTCCGTGTTCCAAAGGGATAATGTGGAAAAATTGTGAAATTTTAATTTTAGTTAATCATTATTTAAATTAATTAGTTTTTGTTTCGAAAAGAGTCCAATTTCCTGAAGACTATGCTGTGCCTTTGAACTTAAATTTATAGTATATATTTTGGTTCGATTTGTTGATGAATTCAGGAATCAACAGAATCTGAAATTATTAGAAAACCTGTAGTTTGTAATCGAAACGCTGATGTCTCAGTTTCTTAGTAAAAATATTTTATTGAAGTAAAATTATCACACTACTCTGTAAACACAGAATCAGATTTCAAAATGATTTCAATGATGAGAATTTTTTAACGGGTATGAAATACCACACCTCACAAAGTACTAACAATTTCGAATAAAATCTATGAAAAGTTTCAACAGATCTGAAAAAAATATTTTTCAACGACACACGTCATATTTTTCAAACATTTCTGGCACTCGTTCAGTTTTTCTTAATGCGTTAAGCTATAATATTTAGTCGTAAATTTAAAATATTTGTAATAGTCGGAAGATTTTTATTATCTGCGGTACACATCTTACTTTTGTAACCTGATGCGTTTCAAATAGAGAAAAGGAACTTCTTTTGATCATGAAAAAAGTTTTGCCAAATTTACTTCATTTAACAAGTACTTTGTTTATATTGGCAGTGTGGTTACTAAAAAAAAATGCAAACGACACCGTATTAACTTTTCTATTCGGTGTTAATTTATTCTGTGCATGATTTCTTTAAAAAAGGTTTTTTTTTAAATTTATTAGTGTTAACTGGACGTTTTCAGCATGCTCGACTATATTGTTCAAAACAAGAAATATATGTAAACTAGGAACTATAGTTGCCGTCACGAACGCATGGAGTTGTAACGCAGTGTTGATAAAGAGGTTCACTAAATTTATGTGTCAAAGGTGAGTTTATGTGAAAAATGCCAGGCAGAGACGCTGTTTCGGACAAAATAGTATAAACAGTTCCTCATTTCACATTGTTTGAAATAATACTGACTAAAAACGCATTTTTGTTTAAATGTGTGCAATCTAGAGTGTAAAGTAAAATTTTACATTTAATTTATGCTCGAAAAAGATTAATTAAAAACTTTTTACTTGCCTTTACATGTAGGTGAAGGGCAAAATATTATTTTCTATTTGATATGGGTTTTTTGAATTTTCTTCAGAACTTTTTAAGGCATTCACTAAAAAAAATGAAATGAAAACCAAATAAGAGACACACTGTCATATTTTGAAGAAAATCACCTTTCATTTAAATTTCATATATTTATTAATCCGCATATACATCCTAATCCAAAAATTGCCAGCAAGGTACCCATCATATGATATTTTTTTTAAATCAAGATCAGATCAAAATTTACTAAAAAATGGTAGTCAAAGGATACGCATTGTCTGTAAAATTTTAATTTTCTTGTTATTTATTTTAGTTATTTTTCGAAATACACAAAAAGTTATTGGAAAAAGTTTTTGTTATGAGGAAACAAATTAGTATCCACTCGGATGTGAATGTTTCCTTTGACCAAAGAATTTCCACTACTTTGTTAATATTTTTCAACGCAAATTATAGTTAATTATTAATTTGCTTTGTAATTCTTTTGAAGGTGGGTGAATAGAAAAAAAATGTAGATTTACAACCGAATAAAAAAAAGGTATAATTGCATATTACCTAAGAGCTCCTACATACTCTGTTTCGCTTTATTGAGGCTTGTCAATCACCATACGACAACTTCAATGTAAGTCCGCAAAACTCTTCCCAAAAATTCAGCTTTGAATGCACCTTGTGTGTGCACGGGTAACACGTAAAAGTTCGACGGTATGCGGGTAAATTTAAAGATTTTTCCACCCCAAGGTCAATACGAAAAATTGATTACCATTACCAGATTTACACCAACAAATGTTTTTATCCATGATAGAAGCAAAATAGTATATGTATACCAATGAATGAAATTGATTAAGCACTTATTACACCGTACCTTATTACGCGAATTTTGAAGTCTTGTAGTTGCCTACAAATGTTTCAAAAATGGGATGATAAAGGAATTTAAGCATTTACCGAATTTACAAAATCGACGAAAAATCACAATCAATCGAACTGTATCTTAAAAATATCGAGGCACAATCTGCACCTATTACGTCTCGAAATGTTTCAGTTCCTTCCACTTCTAAAGCACCTTATGGTGAGAAAAAAACTACAAAACAAGATATTTTTCTAAAGCTTCTTCTTTACTTAACAGTAGTGTTGGTATAGTCGTTCCAAAGCAGCAAAACTAAAGGAAGGAACTCGATGAACCTATGAAAGATAAGACGCAAAAGAAAAATTTTTATTTCAAAAAAGGATAACTGTAATAAAATAAATAAAAGGTTGAAAGGAAGTTACAAAAAAAAATAATTTGACGGTAGAGTTATTTACGATGACTTCAGAGCACATGGTCGTCATGGGTCATGAGTGGAATCCATGTACGAGGGAAATGTTCTGGGAAATTTCATTTATCACCCTGTATTTTGCTATGAACTCATAACATCTCGAAAAACTCAGCGCATTATAAACTTTAATTCAAGTCATTCTTAAGTATATGTAGAAAGTAACAAATATTTATATTAACGTTTCTTATCCCAAAGGACATTATTTCTTTTTTCTTGCCAGAAATGTCTTTTTGCAACATCACTAGTAGTCTGCTATCATGCTGGCATTTGGTTTTTCAAGATTTCGCCTCCTCATTGCCTTTATAATCTTTTTCTTAAGTAACTAAATTTTTAGGAAAATTTCATTTGAGAGTTGACTAAATGAAGTTTTAAGCTCATACTGCAGCCTGACATTTTGTGCTATCTCTTTTACTTTTTTGCATCTTTCTTTACTGTTCCGATTCTGCTTTTAAAAACACTCCTGTTATTTGCTTTCGACGAACTTGGAAACAAGTCACAAACCATTGACAAACTTTTTTTTGATCAACCGGATAGTTTCTGTCTCATTTGTAAGATTTTTGCAGACATAGTTTTCTGTACAACTATTATTTCGACGATTTTTGGTTTCCTCTAAACCATTGGTATACCTAATCATAATGTTTTTTTATTATTTTTTTTCTATTGTACAAATTCAACTTGGGGCCTAAGGTTTGTCTTGATCACCTAATTGTTTACCAAAATAAACGTAATGGAATTTTAGTTTAGTTCATTCATTTCCATGTTTATTTTTTTAATTTTTGGAACTACTTATTGTTGCTACTTTTTGCACTATATGAGACTGAAACTATAAAATTATAAAAATCGGAAAAGAAAAAATTGAATCACTTGGACAGCGCAAAATATTTATTAGATGGATGAACACACTGCACATTATACAACTATATACAGTTTTCACCAAAACATTGAATGGGCGATAGCTCAGACTATTGATTTGCCTTTGAAAATATTAAAATCGTTTCAGTAGAATGTTAGTGGCATCAGTTTCTTAATTGTATCAAAGACTTTAATCAAATGTGACTTTTTGTGCGGATATGTGGATCCAGATCTGAGTGTTTTGATCCGAGTCAATCCAAAGTTTTAAATTTGGTTGTAACTCCACATTTTCTAGAAACTGAGTGAGTTGTACTTTAGTATAAATCAACCTGAATCATCTCTTACACCTTATAATTTCAGCAAGATGAGGCAACTGCCCATTATGGAACGTGCAAAACAACTTGACCAAATATTTATGAGTAGATGGCAAAATCACGTGATATTATAGAATACCTCTAAACTGTATGCTTAGAAACTTAACAACAGTTTTATTATTATTAAGAATGAAATTTTTTTATCACTGTACGAGTAGTGAGGGTTTAAGAAGAATAAGTAAATTGTATAAATAAACACTAGATCTAATAGTGAGAATTGAGGCTTCCACGGTCGGAGTCATTATTGAAACAAAAACGTCTTCCGGGATTGGACCGTGTCGAAAAGGTAACCGTAGTTGCCAACGTTTTGCCGGAAGACGTTTTTGTTTCACCAGATCAAATACTATTAGATAAAAATCGTTATTTAAAAGCCAGACCCATGATTCAAAATCAATGTATCTAATATCTTCTCTCCACGATCAATATAGTCAAGTCTGAAATCAAATTTAATTACAAAATTCTAACATACTCTCTCTTGGGATTGAAAAATAGATTGGCACACCTGAAGGGGTGTGCCAGTGAAATGCTGTAGAGATTTTCTCACATTGGTGCAACAATATAGCGTCATCGGGGTGACAGATTCGTCCGGCAAATAATAATCATTTGTATCTTAAAATGTTTATTTCAAACCTCTGGTCGTGGAGAAACTATAGTCTGTTACATGGTAAGAATGGAAATTCGCGATGCTCGTGAATCCTCATGCTCCATTCGCCTCCGGCTTGCGTTTAAAGGGGTGCGTTCGATTAGAATTTAGCAGCGTTTATTATTATACATAGCGTAGTCGGCCACACATATTAACAAGGAAACTTGTATTTAATTCTACCACCCCCACTATGGTTTTATTTAAAATAACACTTTCAAAAGTTGAATATATCTAAACTGATTAGGTGGTAACTTCCAAGCATTATAATTTGTTTTAGAAAACAAAACTGCCATCAGAATCTTGAGAACTTTCGCCTAGGACTGAAAACATTGCCCGGACTTTTAAAGTCGAATATTACAAAATTTTCTGTATTCGGACGTACTACGGTAACACAATGTTGTGACACTAGATGGCGTATCACTTGTTTGTCGTAGATTATCTCAACCGTTGCGGGATTGTAATTTCTTTTAGGACTCTTATAATACTCTCCTATACTGTTAACAGAACCCTTGAGAACTCGAAACATCTCTTAGCACTCGCCGGACCATTATAGTTGTGTCGGAGCTCAAGAAAACTAAAACAAATTGTTTTTCGGTCCTCCGTCCATAATCACTGATTTTGCATAACCCCTTTTCTTCGCCTTGGCCGGCAAAAAAGTTAGTAGATGTTGGCAATATCGCATTTATACTCATGACACTAAAATCAGTACTCTTTTACATCTTATTTTGAAGGATTTTAAACGCAAAAATACGTATTTTAATATATGCCAAAATGGCACCGTGTTCACAGCTGCCAAATGGCATTGAAAATTTAAATTTCAACAAATTTGATCATTTGTCGGCCCAAAAAATTGTGTGTATCACGTGACCAGAAACTGTTTTGGCCTAGTGATACAAATAACTCTTTGTCTCATCTTCAAGTTCGTCATTGACATACTTAGAGTTACCTATTAGACGTATGTGTTAAACAAAAAAAAAAGTTGAAAACTGAAAAATGTTTTGATTTGCTCAAATAAATTGGATTCAATCTATTTGGAAAAATCAGCATGTAATAAATTAATAACTCCTGTTTCGTACAAATTAAACCTGTATTATTTAAATTTTCTGCCATATTGCTAGGTTTTCATCTGAGATATTTGGTTCCTATCTCTGCTGAGTAGTTTTTCTCCTAACCAGAGACGCAACTACGTTATAACGTAGAATATTTTACTATACATATTCCATTCTATCACCTTCGGTTTTTTTGCTATGGGATGAGCTCCAAGAAAATAGAGCTATTCAGAACTATCGAGAACTAAAGTTGGATTGCTAACTTCACATGGTCGATTGTAGTAAATTTGTTCACTCAAATCGGAAGCCATTAGGATGGTGAAGATCCCAATCAATGACCTGTTTAATATGCAACATTAGGAAATTTAGAAGTAGTTGTTACTTAACAGCGCCATTTAACAAAAAAATTAATTGAACCGAGCTATTCATAGCATTTTATTGTAGTCGTCAAATATTATTGTATTGATGACTTAACAACGAAACTGTTTGAATATAATTTCATTTTAAATGACTTATAGGCATTAATGGACAGTTTTTATTGCATAGCGTACCTGTATTCTTAGAAGGTTTATGGCGGATGTGCATTTTACGTTTGCATACGAATGTCTTTATTTTCAATTCGCGTGGTTTAAAACGAATTTAAACGGTCATTTTTTTACCATCCATGCATTATGTAAAGATGAGGCATGTGAAAGCACTCATGTACATATAAGTGGATTCATATCTACCCTTTGCGTTTAATCCACGACCGAAAAAGGTTCGGCAATGTGTTTTGAAATTTTGGAAAGTGGGAAAATTAAAAGATGGTGATGTATTTTTAAAGCAAATAAAACATAAATAATAGAAACTGTTACAGGAAGAACTAAATGAACCAGTACAAACATTTCTTTGTTACTTCTTACGATCGTTTCTTAATCATTTCCTGTTTATTTTAAAAATATAACGGCGTCGCAAAATGATTTCTTAACCCCTTCGTACTATGGTCTTCTATTTTTACTTTTATCGCACCGCAAGGAATAACTATTTTTACGAAATGTGAGAACCCAATTTTCTCGACTTATACCATCTTTTGAATGGTAATAAAATAAAATGAAAGAGATTCATTAATTAATGTATCAAAAGGCACGTGTAGAATGTATTTTTATCGTAGTGCATCAGCCTTCTTCCACCGTTAAAAATACACCCGATCGTAGAAATGCGTACTTAGGAATTGAAGTTGAATTGAGAAGTCGGAAAGTAAACATTTTTTTGTTTGTACGAAACGTGTCTGTTATTCTTAAAGTATTAATAGAATTCTTGCAAAGTACCCATTCTTCCAGAAGAGTTCAGCGCTATTTTTTTTCCAGTGGTGATAAAATTGTTATGTACTGTTACACACCTTCGGGTGATTTTTTTTTCATAATCCAAAGGCGGATTAACCCTATTGGCCAACATATTGGAGGTCAGTGACACACATCGAGTGCTAATTGCATTTGCAGGCTTCGCCTTCTGGTACAGTAATCAAATTGACTACGTAGTAATGAAGTGTAGAACCAGAAGCCCCCAAAACGATTTATTTATGAGAAAATGTTCTACGCAGGGTTCACATATTTTTTACTTCTTCTTGTAAATAAAAGCGATGTTTGTGTTGGCAAATTCTTTTACTGTCGTTTGAATCCTTGTTTTTTTTTAAATAACAAACTTTCTTCTTATAAAGTCTACCTCGAAACTAGTGAAAGTAACTTCTTCTATTTTTCGATGATTATTCCGATAAAGACATTTCACATCTGCCAATATTTAAATAACCGAATTAGTGTAAATAAATATCGGTTCTGTATCATCCTTAATAGATAGAATTTTATTTTTAGAAACACTTTTACTTAAATCTTAATTCCACAGTGCATCTTAATGACGTAAGTGAAGTAAAGTTCTTTCGGCCCATTTAAATTACGGTTAGGTATTTATAGAACATGCTCATGCATTTACCGTGTCTTGCAATAAATCATCCAAAACCATAGATTAAAATTAATTATGCGTTTCTTGGCACTGCCAATAATAACCGTTGAAAATTTTTGACTTAACAATTTCTGAACGATGACAATTCAATTACAGGAAGTTTCTTTTCAATCTCGACTTGTACTACACGCTTATAAATTTATTGGCAGGTAACTTTATCTTTAATGACATTTTCGGTTCGTTTTCAAAGAAACGTTGCATCATCGTATGATGAATAACGAAAAGCGTAATTTTGGCATGGGTTGAGGTTTATTTTCGAAATTATGCCGCAGGTGAACTTATATATCAACCTACGAAAAACAATATTTTAAAAAAAACTGCGAAATCTCGTAAGGAGTGAATAGTTAAATGGTGTCAGGTGTTATTCCTCTGATGTAAACGTCAATGATATTTGAAAAATCGTCGAAATAACATTTGTAAACTTTAAAAGATTAATTAAGTCGTTCGAAAGAAAAAGCAAGAAATGGTTTTTTAGACACCGGACGTTTTCGAAAATGATTCATTATTATTCATCTATTAATTTTCCTTCTGTGGTTTCGTTTTATGACTATCGTTTTTTGATAACAAATACTCACTAATGTGACGTTTCGGATACAATGAAGATTAATTTCGTTATCGTTTCGAAGAAATTACGTGCTATTGTTTCGATTCATCAAGTTATTAACACTTTTATTTATATCATTTTGACGTAAATGTCGGTATTGTGTAGTACTTAAGTTTATTAACGAGCGTTTCGAGCAAAACTCCACATCACACTGGTACTAACGAAAATATAAAATTGTGTCGAAAGTGCGTCATATAGAAAAAGTGAAAAAAAACCGATTCGATAAATCACCGCACGTAAAAGAGGAAAATGAAAATTGGGTTTTTAGAAAAATAGTTTAAACAAAATGTAAAACTAATAAAATTGCCTTTCTCAATTTTCATAATTAATATTCTTGGGGATACTATTAAAACAATTAGAGTCACGTGATTGTCTTTAAACAGAACTTGTGTATAATCAAATTACAAACAACTTTTATTTGAAAGAAAAATGTATAAAATGTAAATTTTTGTAAATATTCTAAGAATATGAATATACGAGGGCGGTCTGAAAAGTTTCCGACCTGAACGTGAAGATGGCAGCAATCGTCAATAAAAGTCAGGGAATGTAGTTGTGCATCTTTTGACAGCAACACATCAAAGTTTCAGTCATTTGGATGCGTTGTTTTATTTGACAGTCGTTTGAGTGAGTCGATGTCATTATTTTTGTGAAAATGGAGAAAATTGAGTATCGAGCTGTCATAAAATATTTTTTTTGAAAGGGGAATACGTTCACCAAATGGTATTAGACGACCGCCGAATTAAATGTGAGAGATAGCAGAGGCAATAAAAATGTCCAAAATTTAATTTAAAAATTGAGCGAAAGCGGTCGGCGTTTGCTAACGTTAGACCAAAACGTGTTCGAATGAACATTTTCAATGCTCTGTTGGCGCAGTTTAGGCAAAGGGGAATCCGGTTCCAAAAAAGCAAAATCTCATTTTTCGACTGGGAAAGTGATGGCGACTGTTTTTGGGATAGTCATGGAGTTATACTAATCGATTATCTTCAAAAATGGAAAACCATTACACGAGCATACTATGCATCATTACTTGACAAGCTGAAGGCAGAAATTGCGGATAAACTGGTTCTTTCAGAAAAAAAAAAATCCTTTTTCACCTCAACAGTTGCAATAACAAAAATCTATGAATTACGGTTTGAACTGCTTGACCATCCACCTTAATAAATTCATCCTCCTAACGACTTCTTTCTGTTCCCTCAACTAAAAACTGCGCTCGGAGGACAAAGATTTTTGTCAAATGAGAAGGCAATCACCTTCGTGAACAATTATTTTGCAGATAAGAACGTCGAGTACTATTTGGACGGATTAAAGAGATGGGAGCATCTCTGGTAGAAGTGTATAAAGTCACAAGGAGACTATGTAGAAAAATAAAAATAAATTTTAAAATAAAAATTCTTGTAGCTATGTTAGGTCGGAAACTTTTTAGACCACCCTCGTATATGTAGGTTAACGGCCGTTTTGACCAAATTTATATGGACTCATGTTCGAACTACTCTACACTGTTGAGTTCCAATATGACGAACCATGTATTTGTAGCACTTTGTGAATGTGCAATCGTCACTGGTCTCTGTTTTATATTTTGGCATGATATCTAACATACCTCTATCTCTATGTGGAAATTTTGCTACGAGGTAGTGACACAGTTTATGTTACCTGACCGAATGTTGGCTTGAACTTCTCAAGTAAAAAAAAAAAAGTGAACCCTATCCCATTGTCACCTACCGCCCAATCGTGAATCAAACCACAGCGGGGCTACTTAGACACAAAATATTTGTCAGAATCTGTTCAGGTTAAAGTATCGTTTGCGTAATGACTTTTTTATTGTACTTTTTTACCAGGCTTTTAGTTTGGTCTATATTTTGTCAGCAAACACCTCCTCTGAAAATGTAACCCAATATTTTTTCTTTTTACTTTAATCACTTTTAGATAGTGATTAGTTTTGTAAGTTGACAAGTATTTCTATTGCTTGATTTTCAAATTCAAATGTGACATCAAAGATTTTCCTCGTTTCTCTTCTCGTTGTTGGTCTTGTCTGTCTATGTTTTGGTTCCTTCGTTCTGCCTGTGTGGGTAATTCCATTGATTGTCTATTTTGTGCTACATCTATTGTCTTCGCCATCGACCTAATTTTCTTGTTCCTTATTCTATCTTTTCTCGTGATGTACAACATGGCTCTTTCCATTGCTCTTTGAGCTATTCAGATCTTTTCTATATTGTGTTTTGTCGTTCAATTTTCTGTTCCGTACGTCAGTACCGGCAAAACATATTGATCAAACACTTTCGTTTTTAGGTGTTGCGTGATTTGGTTGTTTCTTAAAATGAACAATAGCTTTCCAAATGCCACCCATCCCATTCTGATTCTTCTCTTAATTTCTTCTTTTTGCTGTTTCTACTTAATGCAATTCTTTGCCCCAGGTACATACATTCGTTTACTGTTTCAATTTTGGTTTCTTCTACTTGTATATCTATTTGTGGGCCTGGGTACATTATTTTGATCTTAGTGAGGTTTATTTTCAATCCTACGTTTTGCGATTCTCCTTAAGTTGGTCAGTCGATCTCTATTGATATTTATCCCTTTCTTAATCCAGTCCATGTTCTTGAATACGTCCTCCATTGCCAGTGTGAAAAGTTTCGGCGAAAGTGTATCTTCGTGTCTCAATCTTCTTTTGAGTGTTTTTTCATGTACAATATAGGTTGCTGTAGCTTCTTCCTTTAGTTGTTTTATAAGTTCTATATATCTTCGGTCAATTCTGCTGTTTTGCAGTGCCTTATAGACAGTCCAGTGTTCAATGCTGTCAAAAGCTTTTAGGTAGTCCATAAATGCCGTATTCGTTGGATTCTGCATCAATATTTTAATTCTTAACAGATGATGTCTGGTACTATAATTTTGCCTATAGCCACCCTGTTCGTGGGGTTGATATTCATCAAAATTTCTTGTCAATCACGTAATAATCATTTTTGCCAACAATTTATACATATGGGACAGCAGACTGATTGGTCGATAATTCTCAATACTTGTATTCTCTCCTTTCTTGTATAGTAATTTTTAAGCATATGTTAAGTAGCCCCCTTCTCTTATAATATCTGCCGATATATTGTCATCACCTGTGGTTTCATGTGTTCTAGAGCTTCCTGAATCTCCTCTGTAGTTATGTCTGGTTGTTCTTCTGATCCCACATTTTCTATTATTCTTGTTTCTTCATTTTTATTCTTTTGTTGGGGTTTCACTTGAGATTTAGACAATTCTGTGTAAAATTCTTCTACGACTTTCAGTATTTCGTCCATGTCATGTATGACAACACCATGTTTATTGCGTATCGCATATGTCTATCTCCTTCCTGTTTCTTGTTTAAAGTTACTAGTTATTTTAATGTTCGAGGAAGATAATGCAAAGTACCACTTAAACTTACTTAGCCGATGGCTTTAGTGAAAGACAAGAATGTAACTGAACGTTAAATTTATCTATAAAGGTTATCGTAAAATGAAAATGCTTTGCCAAGACGAACCAATTCACAATTGCACACAGTTTCGTCACCACACTGTACAGGTTCACACACAATATTTAAAATGTACGATACGAATTAATAAATTGTAAAATGAGGCGTGTTCTAACTTTGATAATTTGCGTGTCATGCTTAAAAATTAAAGTGAATTGTTTTTGTTAAATACGTTGCTTTTGATTGTTTTCTATACGAAAACAGTTGACTTCTCTATGTTAATCTTATTCATTAATTGTGGCTGCTTTAAGTCTGAACTTTGTTTCATTTCTGGTTGTTGTAGTTTCTAAATGTTTGAATTTTTGAACTTGATTGAGTCGGCATTTAATACCGATATTCCGTTTTTATTGAGGTGTATGTTAGGTTCTATTTTCACTACATTTGCCTTGAGTCTTGAGCGATAACAACTTGATCATTCTACATGTTTATTGTAAGCGGGTGATTAGCGTTAACTACTATTCTCCTATCACTGACTTTCTTCTTTTATCTTTTAACACTACTTCGTGGTATGAGTTGCGAACCAGTGGGGATATCATACTAGAGTATTGTCGTTAATTTATCGCGTTTTATTGTTATTAGGTATATTATATTATTCATAAATATGACACTTCTTTATTGTTATACTTGAACCAAAGGAGAAAGTCAAAGCTGTAGTAGAAAAAGTGTGCTTATTTCATTTTGGTTTTCTTGTTTTCAAGAAACAAGAAGTCAAATATATCTCTACCTTCTTTTCGGAGATATAAATATGCGGTGCTGAAAGTTAAAAGGCGAAACCATGGAAAAAAGAAGGGTGAGAAAGTTTCTTTATTCTGAAGAAGATAACAACTATGGTGTACGTAGGGAAGAATAATAAACAGAATAATTTTTGCAAATGATAGCAATAATGACGGGGGATGCATCTCCTTTAAAATGAGAATGGGAACGTAAAATGTAGCCTGTAAGAAATACGTAATTAAGAATGGAAATGTGAAGACAAGAATTAGATTGACAAAACTTATAACAGACAAAAGGAAAATAATTATGAGCTGCATTTCAGAAATGCAGCATTTCTGGAATGTTTTCGTAAATGGATGTAGGCCGTGTATGCTGAAGAAGGTAGACAGAAGCAGGCCAGCAGTTTTAAGATGTGGAGATAAAGAAGAGTGGACAAGAGGAAGTGGTCGGATATAGTGAGCGTCGAGCTGATTTGTAAAGGTTGGGGAAGAGAGAACAATTGTAAAAGTTAATGACAACTGGGTGGAGAAAGGCTAAAAGAAGCTATTCAGCTCAGCAAAAACATCACCTGCTGATTTCTTTTTTCTTTCTTCTTAAGTAATTTACTGTTCCCGGGAAACTTCTTGTGTTTTCAGTGTTTTGTCCCCAAGTTTTTGATAAATCATTTAATATAATGTTGAACGTAGAACCTCACTCTCTGTTTCTCCGTTACTCAAAGTTTTTTTTTAAATTTTGCGTTGTATTCGTCTTAAACAATTTCTGGTATTATTCTGTTTTCACATCTTTACACGTTCAGATGTATATTATCGAAACTATTTGGTAGGTCACTCTTTCATATATCGAGTGATTCAATTTGGTGTTCACGGCCTTTTATTATTGATGTATCTCAAAGTTACGAAAGTTTCAAATGACATCCTATATATTTTTGATAAAATTTTGTAAGGCATTTTTTTCTATTTCTGAAGAATCAGAGAAGCAGGAGTCATTTTTATTACTATACAAGATTCTCATTGGACCATTTATTTTTAAATTGAGAATTTTATTGCAGAATATATTAACCACTTTAAAAGTAGCAGGTAACTTTCGCTGCTGTCAAACTTGAACTGTGGCATATGCGATTTGAGTTGAATTGTCCAGTAATTCTCATAAGTAATACAACGAATTGGTATGAAATTTTCTGCAATTTCATACCATCGAGTTATATTCCAAGAACAAAATTTAAAAATCATTTTTAGTAGAGTTTTAACGCGTGAAAATTTCAGATGAATTTAACCGTGATTGATCTATTATGACAAAATTAATTAATTTAATTGGTCGAAAAAATGTGAGTGGAATTTTGACGTTAAATCGTTTCCCATGTTTGCCCAGGAAAATTTTCTTTTGCCAACTGTTCAAAATATTATATGTAAAAAAATTTTTTTGTCTTTCACATTAAAGCGTTTCCCAAAAATTTTGTTTATCTACCCTCCAAAATGAAAAATTTAACTTTTTCACCTAAATTATTTGACCATCTCTCGAATTTGATTGCACACTTTTTACTTTTATTGAAAGAATGATTAAAAATAATAAAATGAAAAGTTGAATTTTAAATCAAAAGTATTTTTTTTCACATGAAAAATGTCTGGAAGGTGGGCAAACAAAAATGTATCCTGGGCAAATGATATAGCGTAAAAAAAGGTTATTTTTTGATTTTTTTTATCAAAAAATGTTTTTTTCGCATGCAAAATTTGTGGAGGGTGGGCAAAATTTCCCCTGAGCAAACGAATGTTGTATTTTTTTTCCAAAAATTCACATGTGGAGGTGCCAACTTCACAGACCTAGGTTAAAAAATGACCAAGTTTTGAAAGCCATTTTCTTTAAAGGTAAATATTTGAACTAGAGAAAAACGAATACGATTTCAGTAATCAGCGTGGAAATAACATATGCAAAAATGCATCCATTTTCAAATTTGAATTGCTTTTAGTGCGATTTGTAATTTTATTTCTTTTCCATAAAAAGTTACTTTGGAATTAATTTTAAAAGAACATATATTTTGTTATTATTGTCTTTGTCTTTGTTTTTGCGTAATTTTCTCTTTTTTCTATTTTAAGTGTTTGTCTAACGGATGTAAAAAAAACTAGCTGGGTAGGTCTTGGAATTTTCTTTGATATTAGGTAATTTTTTAAAAAAAGTGGTCACCTGATAGAAACTTTAGGTTTTAATTCAAGGTATCTAAGAAGAAGAGTTATATTTATATCGCGTTCTAATGGAAAGTTCCACGCCACCACGCGTTAGTTTGGTGTACTTCTGTATAGACTCTAAAATAATAGAATCAAATCAATTCCTCGACCTACTCGGCGTAGTTTTTTATTTGAACACTCGTTATTTCTGCTTGCTTAGCAGATTTGTTTATTGTTTCTTTATCTTCCATCTGTCTTCTTATTCTTATTTCAGTGTGAACAAGATCCGTGTGATTTTTCTCATAATTTCTGACGAGCTATCTTTTAAAATTATTTTTCTATTTTGGGTCGCTTACAGAGTTATAAAAGCACCCAAATGAGTTCTTTTATAGAAATAGAACATTTTATTATTCCGAACGGTGGTAACACTGATTTGATATTAAATGTCAAAGCTGTCGTTACGTTCGGCGTGCGTTAATTTAAATCGTAATTAATGTTCAGTAGAATTTATCTACTTATTTTTATTTTCGCCCATTTTTTTAAGTTAAGCGTATGATAAATGTTCTAATTAAACTTAAACTAGCATTTAAAACAAAAGTTAATGAAAACATTACCACCCTCCCTAGCAATTATACTTCAAAATTCCCTAAATTTAAAAACTCGCGAAATGTTATTTTAAAATCAATCTGAAAGGTCCAAAATAGAAAAAATAGTATAAAGAATTCGTTTCAGAAGACAATTTAGCAACTCGTACTTTCGAAACGAGCCGCGTTTTCAAAACTGTACTCTTATAAATGGCGGCTTCTGAAACTAAGTTCTTTAATATAAGCATTGATTATAAAGTTACTGATATAAGTACTCTTTTAGGTGTATAGTGTGTCCAGAAATATGTCCCACATAACCTTTGTTTTAAAAAAAAAAAAAAAACAAAAAAAAAAAACAAAAAAATAAAAAAATTAAAAATTTAATAACTCCCATAAAAACATAAAAAAAAATATTTTTTAAATTTCTATAAATTAAAATAAAAAAAAAAAAATTAAAAAAAAATTAAAAAAATTTAAAAAAAATAAAAAAAAAAATAAAAAAAAAAAACCCCAAAAAAAATTAAAAAATTTTTTAATACCCACCAAAATACCAAAAATTTTACAAATGAAACAGCATATTATTTTTTAGTGAATAATGTGATTGTTTTGTTCTATTATTAATGTTTTTGGACTTGGTCAAAAAAGGTCAAAAACAACGCAAGTTTAAAAGCAATACGTACACTAATTGATTCCTATAGGATAACTATTACAGTATGACGCAATGCATATGTTGTACATACTTACGATATTGTCCTACTATTAAATTATAATTGTTTAAAATCACAAAAAGCTGTAATTTAAGGAAATGTTGAAGTACCTTGAAACATGATGTGTGAAGTTATTACCGTCGATGGAAAAATTGTGAAAATCAAGATTCTTGTTTCCTCTCGTCGATGGTATTTCTGAATGCGAGAACGTTAGATTTTCAATGCAACGCGCAAAATGTCAGGTGCGTGATCTGCACTTTTTTTTTATTGGCGTCATTGAGAATGAGAACAAAAATAGAGAAATCGCAGTTGAACAAACCGGTACGAATTATTAATTGCGGTCTATTTTAAATTTAAAACACCCCATGCACGCGTATACGTGTCAACGTACTTTTGTTCTTCAATATGCGGCAGTACACATTTTTTTTGAACATATGTAAATGTGACATCATAAAAATGGCGCATTATTTTGCGACCTACATTCAGTTTGTTGTAAACAAGATTGGAATGTTGATGGTCATAAAAGTTTCATAAGCTACTCGTGGCGTTGGATATAATAACATTGTCAAAACCTGATTTAAAATAAAAGTAAAATAATATCGAAGAAGAAGAAGTGTATTAAAATTGCCCAATGGGTAAACGTAACTGTAACGCACTTTCTTAACAACGGGAAACGCTTTCAAGAGCATTGGTAACCTCGTTGAATATACGAAACAACAATTCCAGCAAACTCTCTCCTCTTGTCTACACATGTGCCGCAATTTGTCGGTATTTCGTTAAACGTTTGCCGCAACACGTTCGAATTGTTATAAATAGCGTGTTTGTGGGTTAAAAGTTGGGTTCTGTAAATCGGGAGATAATCCTTCGGGATGTTAGGGTGATTTTGTACATTTAGTTGACGAGTGTGCGAAGCTCGCACCTATTTCCGTTGCACGACGTGTGGGTCGTTGTTTTTCCCCTTCTTCGGCTTCTGTTAATAATTTCCTGGTGCCCGACTGATCATCCTCGACCTCGCCACTCCTACATTATGTCTTACTTCTTACTTGTCTATTCTGATATCAATTATTGCGATTGTATAAGAACGAGGTTGTAATTAGTAAACCTCTCCTTTTTCTTTCATTCTTGTTTCGATATACGTATTCCATCTCTCTTTCATCGATGACAGAATCGTATTTGGAACACATCTGGTCCCACATGTTATAAAAACGGATATTAAATTTTAATGAAAATTGCCAACGATGATGCACAAATAAAACAATACACCCAATCATTGGGTCGCATAAACAAGGTTGTCAACTTTCGATTTGTGTCTTTATTAGAAAAATAATTTATTATGAAGTTATAGTTGAATAAGAATATTTGGCACGATAACTAATGATCTAATTAATAATGTTAATACGATTCGAAAGTTAAGTTTTTGATAGAAGTTGTGCAATCATCTTTTTGATATTAAAATACAAAGATTTTTGCGCATTCAAATTGCAAATGCTCTGCCAAGAGCGTGGTAGATTTGGCGCTGCGTATTAAAAACTTGAATAAGCAGGTGTGAATAACATGCTTTAAAGGTATGAGATTACGTCTATGCGTGTAATTAATGATTTTATGTAACCATTGGCGTTGAAGTAATACTTCATAATTAGATTTGACACTTAACATTGTTAGATTCTTCAATTCTTCATTTTGTGTGTTTGTTCATCAAACCGAAATGGTCTTTTAACAATTTTTAGAGTTTACTATTAAATTTGGTGGAGGAATACCCAGACTTACTATTTATTCGCAATTGTACAATGAGTTCTCTTATTCCTGAAGAGTCCCAGAAGGACGAAACAGCGGTTGAGTGATTATCGATATCGATATCACAACTATTTTATTTATTAGCGAAGTACTACCCGATTGGGATTGAAATTATATAGTGTAATTTTCGTTGGCAGGTAAATGGTAAGTTTTCACTGCTTCGGAAATTGATATTGCGGTCGTGATCAATCCAACTTGTAATTTTTTTTTACTTTAACACAACATCAAATGGACACAAACGAGTGTACTGAATACAGTATATTCTAACATATTTTCGATTTTGCTACCTAAACAATACATATAGACTATTCACTTTTTTTTTAACACTAGTAGAGTTATTTAATCTATTTAGGAGATATAGGCAGATATACATTAAAACTAACCTATTTAGTTTTCAATTGTAACAACGTTTCGGGAAGCTATTTTTATTAGAAAAGTTGAGCTATCATCAATTTTAAATAAGTTTTAGTCACTTTAAAACGTACAAACATATTGGTTTTTAGCTGTGATGTAAAAATATATAAATAAAAAGAAATATCTCTACAATTTTTACGTGATGTTTATAATATCGAAGTGTATCTAAATTAAGATGAAAATTTTTGTTGTTTTAGGGATATTTTTTTGTCTCAAACATAACCAAAACTTTTAAATCATTATTTCAAAATAATATTTATTTCAGTGATACCAACAGAAATGACCTGGTAACTTAGACGACTCAAATAAGAAGTGAATGGACTATAGAATTGATCGAATTAAACAATTTTAATACTTTTTTATACAATATTTCTTCTCGATTATTGTAATTACACTTATGGTTTATTCTTGTTGTAAATTAATAGTCAAAATTAGAGTCGAAGTAGTAACTGTTTTTGCCAACGTTTTGCCTACTACTATAAAGAAGAAGAACTCGGTTTTTGTTCAGCAGCAATGCTCAAGTCCGAAAGATAAATGGACAGTTAAAACAAAGGAAACTTCCACAAGTTGGTAGATTAGAGGAAATGGAAAGAGTAAAAGAAGCGAAAAATTCTGGAGTTGAGGAACAAGAAGAAGAAGGGGATTTACAATTAGACGAAAGTGTTAAAATAAATCAAAGAATGTGGATAGAAAAATAAGAATGGAAGACGAAACGAGTGAAGTTATAAGAATAAGCAAACAAAGAAGTGAGGTTTGTCGGAGCTGCGAAAATAGGAAACAAATGCAAAACGGGATGGACCAACTGAACGTCGGGATAACTGGCCGCCATAATAACTGCCTGCTGCGGACTGGCCGTTGAGACAACTGTCCGCTGACCTAACTCAAAATTAATTTAACTAGAACTAAAAAAACTACTAAAAGTAAGGCAACTCAAAATCTTTGTAGTAACGTTTTTTTAATTATTTATTTTGAATGAACATGAAAATTTACAAGAGATAGTCGGTGTCACCACTTCTAGGACAGTTGCCATGTACTCAGATTCATCAAAATAATATTTGTAGAAATCTGTACTTAGTATGTATTGAATTTTATTTCACTTCCACCCCCTAATTCTTACTATTAATCGTGCACTAAATCCCATTAAGCAAAATTCAAATGTTCAAACAATAAAAAAACTCTGAAGGTAAGTCTTTTGGTCATGGGTTATCTAACTCCTTGCTGATATGTACCTTAAAAAATTCTAATACATGAATGGTATTAAAAATATTTAAAAAAAAACTAAAATGGGTTTTTTTGTTTATGTGGCGCTAATCTTTTTATTCGTAAAGATGCAAAAATAACTTGCGTACAATATTGTAGCTATTAAGCCGTGCGATAATTTCTACCCGACGTTTCGTGTCACTAGGAACTTATAAATACTTTCTTTCAAGTACGAACCTGGATTTTTTTTGCTCGGCGGTCAGTTGGAAGCAGCTATTTCTTCCGGCGTTCAGTTGTATCGCATCCAGTAGACTTGTTTCGGCGGCCAATGGTCTCAGATACCAATGATTGCACAGTTGAGATTATAGAAATAAATGAAACTGATAATGGGGTATTAAGGTAAACATGAGAGCGTCGTAAAACATGAAAAGGAAAATTGAAGTGGACTAACGAAAACTAAATAAGTAACCAAACATGTAAATATGGAAATAGGAACAACATCAGCTTCAGTGCTAGGGGTAGGTTTTCGAATTCCACGAAATTTTCTAATTTTATCTCATGCTCGTAATAACTTTTGTGGCGATCCTTTTAATTCTGTAGATTTCTGTTTAAGCATTAAAAGTCGGATTCAAATCAAAAATTCTTTAATAATTTTCATTAGAACTCAAATTTCTTGGGCATAATACTAAAAAAAATGTTTAAAATAAAAAATAGGAAAAACTAAAATAAACATGGGGAAAAGGCATGCATTATACTACTTAAGACACCAGCGTAGAAACGCATTCTAACTAGATAAAGATGCAGTAATGATTAGGAAAATGATAGAGATTTTACTATTGCCCGCCTTAAAACATAAGATTCCAGTTGATCTTTTTGTTTATAACCTCTTTGTTTTTTCGACGTTCCAAGTTGGTGTTATTCTACAAAACTACTATTCACTGCTTGTTCTGTTACAGCAAACATGAAGTAACCTAAACTTTTATTTTATTCTAAGTGTATTTTGAGTTGGGTTTTACATTCAGACGTCACGTTTTTCGCACAGATTAGTGTCTTTGGAATACATACAACAAAGAGCGAAAGAAGAAGAAGGAATTTTGATATCTGCTGTAAATATTGCTACGATTAAATGTACCACCCTGTGATTTCACATATTATCAATAACGTTTAATAAGATTAGACCAGAGGCCAAACCATTTAACGTTCTTAAAAACATAATAATGCATAAACTAGATTTACTACTTGCCATAATCCTGAAGTGTTTATGTTTGCGGAGAAGGTTTGGTACATACATTCAGTGCAGGGCTGTGTGAAGTGGTTGTAAAGGTACGATATCACCCATTTTGAAGATTTTATACGCGAACAATTTAGTTTTCATTGGAAAAACAAATAACCTAAAAAATATAAAATAATTAAAGAAGGTGACCTGAAGAATGTATGTACAAATTCCCGCATGTGAAAAATCTATTGGGAAATGCGCCGCAAAGAAAACAGGAAATTTAGTTTATGTTTACAAAATAACCAAGATGGCGTCTAATAGCGGAAAATGAAAAATTACGAACGTTAGGCTGAAAATAGATACAAAAAGAAAGCCTAGACAGAATATACTACATTTATGCCGAATAATATTAATTATGGAAATGTAAGTTAGCAAAGCACCTGTAGAGATTTTAACAGATTTTAAAATTATTAAAGAGGCTGTTGCCCGAGATTATAAAAAGAGAGGACGCGGAGGAATGCAGGAGAGCGTGAATAAATCCACGTTACCTAGTAGGTACAACAATTATAATCTGACGAATTTGAGCAAAGGAAAGTAATATAATCCGTTCGAGTGACGACGAAATGACGTGTGGACACGTACAAAAACCATTATATATAGAATATTTTTGGCGCCCAACGTGGGGCACATTTAAAAACCATTACTTATAGCAATATGCTTAAAAATTGAAACTGAAGAAAATGGAACATAATACAAACATATGCATAGATAGAATGAACAATTATTAACAATTAATATACATTTAAGTTCTTGTATGTTTGAAGTGAATTTGTTTGTATTTCAGCGTGTGAATTCTTGACAATTAGGTAGCACCATGTATTGTTCTTCTTACTTTTATTTACTTTCTTTCAAGGAGTGGCGCTCTTAATTTAATTGAGTATCCAATGTTTATTTTTATTCTAAGTACTGACATAAGACGTTCACCGAATACTAATGTCACAAGAACCGGATGACTTAACTTAATTAGAACTAAATTAAAATTTCTAAATTTTAGAGACAGATACTTGAAAAATTCAGATTTCTAAAAAATTACCTCAATAAATCGAATTAAAATTTGAGTTTTTTAAATGATCTTAAATTTCGGTTTACAGAATTTTAAGTATCTTGATTAAGTAATCTCCTGCAAAACAATTTTTTTTTTTTTGATTTCCTGCATCATTTAGAACCAGTTTACCTAGTTTTGATTAATATAAATGCTAAACTATATCAAAGCAAACTTTACATTTTCACGTCATGCAATTCCATCTTGTTTGATTTATTTAAATCGACAACAATTTAATAATTTATATTCAAGTTTGGTTTGGTTGCCATTTAACCGACGAAAGAAATAAATTTTAATTCAACTTTGTCGCAGTTCCGAAAGTGGGATTCGATTACATAAACGTATATGTATGTGTAACTTTAATCATTTGATTAATGGAAAATAATCAACAATATTACTAGTTATTTATCGGCAATCGTAAATTCCGTTATAACATACCAGGTTACGCTACAAGTTTTATTATTAAATTAATTCACGCCTAAACTTACCTATCATGTTGAAATTCAAATTTTATTATTGCGTTATAACAGTGAGATAACGCGAACCACCTGTACCAAATACTAAATTTCAAAATCGACCTTTGAAAAATATTGAAATTAATGTGTGCATCACCCACATTGAATACAACCTTGCGGGTATGCAAATTTTTTTTCGACAATACTAATTTGCATATTGTTTTTTAGTGCATGAAAACTAATCTTAATTTTTCTTTTACAGAAATTGCAAAAGTACGAGCCAGTTTATTTCAAATAAATGGAGTTAAAAAGGAACCACTGATATTGCCAGAACCCGATGGTACCGTCACGACACTTACCGAAAAAGTTTATGTTCCAGTAAAGGAACATCCAGACGTAAGTATTTTTTCGCACGATTGTATATGCGGAGATGAATAATGTGCATAAGCAAATCAGAGTGTGTTTATGTAGTAAGATTATTAATATCTAACAATAATAAATTGTATCACATCTAAAAAGGTTGGGGTTTATGCGATGATTCTTGGCATCTTATATGAATTTATCTGACGGTTTGAAAACCCTTTATTCACTTCCTGGATTTATATTTAAGCAAAACAATTTTTGTATCATATTTCAAAAACAGAGGATCCGTTTTTTTTTTCAGCTATAATATCCCGAATACATTGATTGTTTCCCAATAATTTATTGAGTGTGTTGCTGACGATGTATCAATTGCACAAGTCGGAAACAACAAGTGCGACTGCATTGTCAGCAATGCACGAAAACAAAATTTTCAGGAAATGAATCAATGCAAGTGAGATAGATTTTGAACTACTAATTAGTTGAACAAGGTCAGATTCTCCTGGCTTATCAAGTCATCAAGTAGACATACCCTGCCAGGTATACGTTGGAGAAAGTTCTTCGAAAAAAATCGATAATTGCATCAAAACTGCAATACCAAATAATACACAACGGTGTAAGAAGTCAGTGTAGACACAGTTTGAATTATTAATCCTGATCTTAAAAGACTAGGGATTAATATGAGACGCAAAAACGGAGACAACAGACAGAACGTTTTTTGAAAGTATTGTGGAATTCAATCCTAAGCAGCTACAGAACTATATTACAATTCCAACGGGAATAAAATTTAATGCATTTGATAATCCCGAATTTGGTTGTGAGAAGATAAATGCAAAACCTTGCAAGCAGGTCTCTCAAAATCACTAAATGTTGTAGAGTTATACAAAATGGCAAAATTGTGCTATGAAAAACACTCCCGTGGGTCTTCAACGAAAATTTTTCTTAAAAGCTGGATATGAACTAGCTTGGTCGGGAGGAGAAGGGTGCAAATATCTTGTACATTATTTTAAACAAGAGACAACGAACACTGATGAAACTTCTGGTCGTATGGCATCCAATCCAGTACTCACCAAAACAGCTAGAGATGGTTCTAAAAAATTAGCAGATAGGAAATGGTTGACAGCTAATTTACAAGAATCAGAAATTTGTTTAGTCAGGTGATTTTCTTAAATTAATTATTACGTTGTTTATATATTAGGTTACTGAAAAAAATAATTGAAGATGACTAGAGCATGTTGCAACAGATAGATTATTTTTAACGCCGAATCCAAATTGGCAGGACGAGAATTCTAAAGAATGGTACAAAAATTGGACGAAATGAAATTTTGAAATAGATGCCTACACCAGCTGAAGAGATAGGTCTTAATGCCAAGAAAGCGAACATTATTAACCACTGGATTCGAGCAACTGTTGTAACGACCTTGGCGAAAAACCGTGTGCAAGAAGAACAATTGAGCAAAATATCTCGTCGCAGTAATGTACATTCTATCGCCACTTACTGACAAACGGATGCGGAACATTATAAAAATATACTTGATGTAATCAGGTAAAAATCAATCGATTTTTCCACTTCCATTGCCTCATTACAAAATACAGTTAACATTACCTGAGGGTTTTCATTCGATTCCTTCCTTGGAATAGTAAGGGTACAGACGTGCTCTCACTATCTGGATATCATAAATAATTTAAGTAAGTGAAGGACACCATCAACATTATTATTACAAAATACTTCTGGTCAATCAATAACTACTTTTAATAATTATTAAATTTATTATAATAACTAGATATGTAAATGGATAAAATAATATATTTTCTCCACTAAAAAATGGCTCTAATTAAATTAATGAGAATTAAATACAACTGGATTTTTTGATTCGAAAAAGAATTACGGTACGGTGACGTAAGGGGAATCACGAACTATTTTTTGTTTTAACAATATCTTCAAGAATATTAAATGCTTATAAAAAAAAAGTTATAGACCTTTATTTGAGTTTTTTTTCTCTATAAATTATTAGTATCAACGCGATGTGGAGTTACTTTTATTTAAAATTTTTTTTGTTAATATCGTTTCTTGTAAAACCTAACCCTTTAGATGTGGAACTAATAATTTGTCGCTTAATACTTGTGTCATATAAAACGTGGGTTTTATTTTACAGTTTAATTTTGTGGGAAGAATATTAGGACCGAGAGGAATGACAGCTAAGCAATTAGAACAAGAAACAGGCTGTAAAATAATGGTACGAGGGAAGGGTTCGATGAGAGATAAAAAGAAGGTGCGTACTTTAAACTTTGTTGTTATAATTTAATGACTGAAATTATTTCGAGACCATAAAGTAATTTAAATCTAGAAATAGTAATGCTTCTAATTCCAACAATGTCAGTTTTGTTCGTTTTACTTCAACACGATGGACGTATTGGCCTTTTGCCAAATACGTATAAGAAATGCTGTATTACACCGAATTTAAAAGCTTAATATACTATTATTTTTACATGCTACTCTCTCTCTACGACTGTGATTTTGTAAGTACTAACTACTTGTGAGCGCTATTTTTAGTGTTCATTTTTGTTGTTAACGATCAATTGCTTTTGCAGGAAGATCAAAATAGGGGAAAACCAAATTGGGAACATCTTTCAGATGAATTACACGTTCTTCTCACTGTCGAAGACACCGAAAACAGGGCGCAAATTAAATTGGCTCGTGCGGTAGAAGAAGTAAAGAAATTACTTGTACCTGTAAGTATTTTTCCCAGTTGTTTACATAATTACACGTGCACTTGTGACGCAAAATTTTCTAGTCAAACGAATTTACAGGGTGTCTAATAAATCTTTTTCAGTTCATTCGTTCGAAATATAACTTTTATATTTTTGTTTGTTGCTAAGAAATACTTCGCCTCATCGAGCTTTAAATGGTATGATTTGATTACGGTACTGTAAAAGCTTTTATAGATTTCTGGGACAACTGTGTTAAATTAGAAGTTTATTAGACACTTTGTATTTTTAATTAAAGCACTTGAGAAACTACAATAATAATAAAAACAGTAAAAAAAATCAAATTTCAAAAAACATTGGAAACAACCAATTACCTAAAAAATTGTATTCACTTTTTTCAGTAAAACTTATGCACAACAAGCAGGGTATTGAGAATTTTAATGTAAGTTTTACAGTATTGTAATCATATGCTTTGTTTTTTTTAATTCCACGATTAATATTACAGCCCCGTTCTTGATTAATGTTTAATTGTATTTCTTAGTAACAAATAGTTTTTTTTTTATATAAAAAAAAATTAATAAATTTTCAAAGCGATGCCTTTAGGATATTGTGATCTAATTATTTACAAAAAAAAGTTGCTAATATCTTACTTATCGTAATAATTTTTTTTTTTTTTTTGTATTAGGATCAAGAAACTAAATTCCTAATACATAAAAATTTTTTAAACCACTAACAAAATTTGCTAAAAAGAAAATACGCGTTTAATGCGGCGAAACTTAAAATAGGTATTGTTGTCGGATTATGATTGTTTTTTGACGGATTAAGGAATTACACCACGCGGTGTCAAATGCTCCTCTATAGCACCAATCTCAAAAAAATCATTATTGTATGTATTTAGATTTTTTGTAATAACTGATGAATACCATGTATGATAAATGAAATTTGTTAGTTTTTTTTTGGGTTGACATTTAGAATACATTGCACGTATACAAGGAAGAGTCAACGAATAAGTTGTCAAACCAGTTCAATTTTTTTCTTCTTTAAGTCAGATCTCTCTATTTGTACTGCCGTTTCGTTTCTGATTCATGGTGACAAATTCCCGCATAAGATCGGTCGGATCCTGTGACGTATCCTGGTAGGGGCTTGGGGGGCCTATGAAGTATTTTTATGTTGTCAAATCTCTATTATGTGCCCCCTCTGACCTGAAAAGCCCGGCACGCCACTGGTCGGATCCATATTAAATCGATCTAAAAATTGCTCTGAACATCGTTTGAGCATTTCGGCATTCACTGGATGCGTTATCCATCTTGCGCAAAGCTTTCTCATCCCTAATCTTTGTGCAAGATGTTTCGCAATCTTTCTCTCAATATCTCTAATCGTAAATCATCCAAAGCGGTTGACAGTATGAGGTATAAGCTGTTAACAATTTGCAAATCATGCAGTTGAAGGTGTTGAATGGGCAAAAATACAAACTCTGGGAAACGAGAGCGGAACAGCAAAGTTTTGACGTTCAGAAATTGTTGGGCGTCAGGTTTGAGGGGCAAAAATAGCGATCTCGCCAATGCAACGTATTAAGCTAAAGGAACCTTTGCGCAGTGTGTTTAAAAATTGTTACACATTATCATCTCAAGAATTACGGTCTTGAACTTGAATGTGATAACTTGTGTTGGTAAGGTGGGATGCTTCCATTCTATGGAACATTTTATTGGTTTTGATTTTAAGTGGCGAACTCAAGATACATCTCCCGTAAGAATTTGTGCCACAAAATTGTTCTGCTACAAGAACAAACCCGTTCTCATCATTTTTTTCTCCTCAGACAAATGGCAGAGCGACGACTGTGCACAAGCTTTTATGAAACATGTCAGTCATTGCGATTTATTTGTTCCACACGCTGTAGCCTTAGTTGACACCTCTCAGGTCGCGCCGATGTCTGATGCTAAACTTCTGGGTTTAATTGAAACAGTGTTTCGTGAAATACAGTTCTCGCCATGCACTTACTCAGACATTTTGCTCACACAAAATGATCATTGGGACGCTGTTCATCTTGTGACATTTGACATTTCCGCGATAACACCTCTAGGAAAACAGGGAAACTAACGTTTATTGACTCATATTTTTACAATAGATGCACATGCTTCTTTCACTTATACTTCTTTTCTTTTGTTTTTGGGCGGTGGCAAGAAAAAGATCATATACTCTGACATCCCTAATATTATCTGACACTCTAATAATCAAAACTAAAGCACGGGATGGTTTCTCACTGTATGCGTTGCCCGTAGTCTAGTCGCGTCCAGTCAGTTACGACTGTTGAATTTGAATGCCAGTCTTGTCCAGTCATTTGCAAGAAATGGATGCAGAAAATTGATAGAGCTTCAATCTCAATCACCTAAAACATCGAAATAGAGATTTTATTGGCGGTGTCTGGAGAAACATAGCCAATTTAGCTACAATTTAGAAAACTTTTATTTCTTATTTAGTCTATTTTACGTTGCTTCTTTACTATGTTTTCTTTGTGTAATACTTATCTTCTTCACCCCCTTCTCTTTATTTACTGGCGACATAAAATTGTTAATTTTAAAAGCATCGCATCCATTCGCTCTATCAATTTTGCTGCAGGAATCAAGCTACCGACTTAGGTGATTTGATTGCATTAGAAGCGACTGGGCGTGCCTGATCTAGACGAGTTTCTTGATTTGCGAGACGATGGACTACGTTTGTTCTTAAGAAGCAATTTGGGAGCAATCTTGTTCTTAACAGGCAATTTTATATGTTTACTTTCTGAATGATATTCACTTCTAGAGCGCCACCATTTTTGTTTTATCTCATGATAAATCGATATTTTGTAAAATTTTCATCAAAACGACCTTTTTCACCACCCATGTAACGATTGTATTACGAAATTACGGTAAGAATACCATTATGATTCAATTTTTTGTGTATAATACCCTTTTTTATTTGATATGGGATCAAATTCATGACCAGCAAATGTTCGAACTATTGTAGGAGTATATCCGATCAGTAGAAGAAGCATCAATTTAGGTGGAGCTAGTTTTAGTTTCTCTCAGCGTGCTTCGGAGAGCACCGCTGATCTCGATTACCATAGTAACGTCTATGGTAATCGTTACAGTACACCACAGTTTTAAATCCTCTCAATCTAAGAAGGCGATGCTCGTACGAAGGAGTAACCAAGCTGTCAATGAATAAAGACGCTGCTTGATCTTCACGGTCTTTTATTTTCTGGAAAGCAGATGCCTACGAATGTTTGCGTCTTCACATTTTCGTCGTCTTAGATAATTGTACATTAAAATTATAAACTGGTTATTAAATATCTTTTTTTCGAGAAACCCATTTATCCTGTTGATCTCGTCTTAGATTCTTGCTCGAAATTGATCAAATAACCACGGAATACATTCAGACACTATCTATCATAGTTTTTTAAACCTTTTTTAGTTTCCCATAAAGCAGCACTAATTTGTTGTTTTTGTAAGTCTTGGAGTGGATTGGTTGATTGCTGTCTGATGTTTTATCCTCATATTTCTTCTTCTTCTTACTCCCACATCATCTTCGTCGGTTAGGAGTTTGGATGTATTTACGTTGTTGTCATAATTAGCTGAAGAGTATCATCAAAAGTTAACCCTCGAGTAACAATTAAACGATTTCTCTTCTAGTTGTCTTTATCGCATGGCAACAGTATGAGGCGCACTTTGGTGAAGTGGACCTCGTTCCTTATGTCTATTATTTTGGGGACACCCGGTACGTTCATTCTCAAAAGTAAATACAAGCTTATAGTATTTTATCCTGCAGGTAGTACGATGATGTTACTGTTTTAAATTAAAATGAGTTAGAACCGCATAAGTATAATTCGATTAGAGTCAATCTTTGTAATACAGCGCAAATATAGAATCAGTGGTAAAAATATCAAAGCATACGATAAATAGTAAAACAACGGTAAACGTTTTAGATGTGTAACAATAAATTTTATGGATAAGGTATTAGTATTAACCTTCGACTTTCTTCTAAAATGGAAGGCATTTATAAATTCATCAAACCCATATACAAAATAAGGATGAAAATCCTATTGCGGCATAAATGCCTTCCTGTTGTGTACCTTTCGTATATGACGGCGGTTGTGGTGAAATTCCTTAATTTGAACTGAGAGAACTATAACTGCGGTCGATTTTATGTATAGCTTTAATTTACAGCAAGCTGATGGAGAGGATGAACTCAAAAAGAGGCAGTTAATGGAATTGGCCATAATCAACGGCACTTATAGGGATTCGACTTCCAAAGCAGCTTCCGCTGCAGGTATAGCGATTTTCAATTGAAAGTAAAAGGTTGCTAATTGTTTTCATTTAGTGTGCGACGAAGAATGGAGACGTGTTGCAGTAGCAGCAGCAGCCGAAACACAACGATTATTATCTCCGGCCATACCTGGATTGGCCACCCCCCTACGTACTCCCGCAACACCATTAGGAGCACCTTTAATTTTGTCTCCCCGTATGTCGGTACCAACAACAGCAGCATCAATTCTTAATGGATCTGCACCACCAGGTTCACTACTTTCGCCAGGGGATACCCACGGGCTCATATATACTCCATACACCGACTACACCAATTATGCTGCCCTCGCCGCCTCACCGCTTTTGACAGAATACGCCGCAGCAGATCATTCTGGTGGGTTATTTGCTCGCTGACTATATTATGGGTGAATTTAGTTCATAAGTAGTTAGAAATCATCAATAGAATTTTAGTGTTTGTTTCTCGTACAGAGAATGTCCACAATAGATTTTTTAAATTATTTTCCATTTTACCGTTTTTAGAAAGTTGTGCAATAACTTTTTTTGAAAAACTCGGAGAGTTTTGCATAACATTCTAATTGTTTATTTGTACACATTTAGTCAGAATTTAAATAATTATTACATTTCTGTGATACTTGACCGCAATTGCAGGTTGCATGTACGTATGTATTTGTAGTAAGTATATAAGAGATATATATATATATGTTGGAGCGTTTACTATTTTAAGTGTTTTGCAAGTCATGATTATGTCTTCTTTAAGGTGTTGTATACATTTATTTTTTATTGGACTATTCGTATGTGTAACATACTCTCATCTGGTCTAATGATCGGCACTATAAAATCAGGTAGTTTTATTTTCTAACAAATTCGAGAAGAAGGAGAAGGAATTTTCGTAACTGTATTAAAAGTGCCTATCGTTATCAATAGTCTTTGGGCTTTTGACGCCTAAATTTTATCGACATCACAATTTTTACATCACATTTTATACGTTTTTTTTAATTTTATATAAATAATTGTAAGTTTTATTTGTAAAACGCAAATCAGTTTAATTAATGCATTTATAAAATGTATTTACGTTACCACAAAAATTTGTGTTAGTCAATTATTGTACAGCTTTAATTTGTCTTGAAAAGAAAGGCAAAGTCGGACAACTTTATTTAAACAAACAAACGTTGCTAGTGCAATAGCAATAGCACTTCTCCTTAATATAAGTATTAATTGTAATTTTTTCAATGAAAAAAAAATGTGTACGTATAAGCTGAGCGCGATGTGATCGCATTTCGTACACATTTTTTTTAACATGTACGTGGTGAGACTGCTTTGTATTATACGTATGCTTTAACTGGCACTCTGCATAGGTGCGGCTGCCGTTGCTGCCAAACAACGTAGACATTTGGGGCAGATCAGGGAACATCCCTACCAAAGAGCAGGCGCTCTGTCTTAAATAGGCAAAGGTTAGTTTATATATCAAATTATTTATTGTTTCAGGTGTGTGGCCGCAGTGTATGTGTCATTTTCGTGTGGTTTCTTGTGTTTGAGTTTTTTCTTACGAGTACTTTTCATTCACCAAAAGAAAGTACCTATTTCGATCGTTTGCCATTTTATTGATAAATGTATTCGTATTAGCATGTCCACATTTAAGCCATTTCTTCAGTATTTAATATTTAAAAATGATGCGGGTTGTGACACATAAAGTATAAAAAATGCAGATATGCTCTCTTTTAAAAAAACCGAAAGGAAGAAGGAATTTTTCTTTGGATTTTAACCTGTTACCAAGTATTTTCTTTTTGATTATTTTAAAATATTGAGACATACTTTTACAAGAAAATGCGTTGCTGGCAACGTATAATTCTTTCTGTACTTTCAACAGTATTTTTTCCACCAGTATTTTGCGTTATCTTATCATCCGCTAAAAAAGAGTCAAACTCCATTAGGACTTTCATCGTCAGTTGATCTCATCAGTCTTACTCTATTAATTATGTCTTAATATTTACAAGAGTTGTGCTGTACTAGTCTGAAATTATATTTTTTATATTACCGGTGCTTTTATATATTATTATTATTATTTGTTTGGTATTATAGATTTTATTTAGTTGACGTTAATTCTCTTTCCCTCCCTCCCTCAGAATAATTCATCTCACTACTGATGTGATATTTTTTTGACGTCTTAATTTATTGTTTAATTGATCCTTCTTTCCTTGGATTTATCTGTAAATAAGTTTATGGTCTATTGCTGATTTCTTGTATGTCAAGTATATGTTTATTGTAGCTATTTATATAGAGGTATTGTCTTTGTCGTCGTTCGACAGACAACGCTAGATTTATTTAATTATGTTGTAGTTTTATATCTCCATATAGCATTATATTTTTTGTATGTTGTTGACTTGCGCCAATGTGGAACAAAAATATATTTATACAAAACCATCGAGTTTTTAATTACACCTATTTTTTTTTATGAGAGAAGAAAATGATTTCAACGTCGCAAGATCAGCAATAACTTTATTAATAAACATTAACCAGTTCTATTATTGTATGTTTTCGTAACTACTTCTAATTCCACATGGCCAAGTTCACTAATGTATGAATGGTAACACGATTGTGTTCATAGCACTATATTAAAACTGCAATCACATTAACCTTACATACAATAACACACAAGGGAACATATTAACTTTTGACAATTTGGTAAAAAATCGGTTTACTTATCGCACCTTACATTCTGACTTGCACATGTTGAGATACCTACATAAAAATTTTCTTATTAGCTAATAGCACGCTGGCATTTTAATGTAGTCTATTGAACACTCTCTTTGCTGTAAGTGCACTTAGGTGTACTTAAGTATGATTATCGATTAATACTTATTTGTATGTACAATTTTTTTTGCTTTACTAATTATTTCAGTGTCATTTTATTTCGGGCTGTCGGCATACTCTCCCGCTGTTACTTGCAATGATCGATCGGTGTAGGATGGATCAATGCAATTTAGGGCTAAGTGTGAGGACGGCTTTATAGTACATGCACGGCTTTTAAGCTTATCATGCATCAAATCGAATGATTTTTTTTTCAAGCAATGACACTGAGATAAACTAAACTTGATAAAATAATTGCAAGAGGTACAGCTACGAATACAGTACTAACAATCTGTTTTCTTTTCTTTCTTGTTAACTCGGTTGCCCGGCCTGTAGGCTTGGAGTGCTAACCTGTCACCTACGCCACTCCACTAACCGGACGCCGGACCACCTGCGGTAGCGGTACGTCTAACCTTACATCACTAACTCTCTCACCGTCATCAATACAACGTATACTGGGGAAAAACTGAGATCTTAAGACTGGATTAGTCATTGAATTCATCCAGAGCGAGTTTCCTTAAGTATGCGATGTTTATTATTATTTTGTTGCATATTTTATTATGCATAGCTTAACGTAAAAAATCTAAAATACTAATATTATTAATTATTATTACTAGTAATTAATCGTATAGTACAAAATAATTGACAAGTGCCAACAGTGTTAAAAAAATAGTTTAGATATTTTGCACGCTACAGATAATATCTTTTTCTTTAGTATGTTACTTAAACATTGTCAAATGGTCAGTAGGCGATACAAAAATTTAAATTTGCGAGATTGGTACTTAAGCCATAATCCGTATGTAGACTTATTTAAGACAAAAAAAGTACTAAAAAACAATTAATTAAGGTAGGTCTAATAGCGTTTAAGTGTTTAATTGCTTAAAATATTTATATCAGTGTCATATATTAATTATTTCCTGTTTTGCACTTTTTCTTTATTGTTGAAAGTTTATTATAAATGATATTATTAGTTAGGGCCAAAACAGCAATCAGTTCTCAATTAGATTGAGAATAATTTTGAGATCTGTAAAACGAAGAAGATTGTAAATCGACTATTGAGATTCAATTTAATATTTAAGAGCTGTCGCAAATTGCACAAAACCACCAAACATTTGTATTGTATTAGCAATAAGTACTATGCAATAATGTCACAATGCTACTTAGGTAGGTATCTTGGAGAATTATTTTTTTTAAATGTAAATAAATGTGACGAAGACAGTGGACAAATACAAGAAGAAAGTGCCGATTATTGTATGCAATATCATTTGACACTTCAAGTCATGTCCGTCCATCCATAGTAGCATATTGCGCCGATATTTTAAATCATTGTATATTAACAATACTCATTATTAGTGTAATTTGAAACCGAATTGTGACAAATTCGCATATTCTTTTTTTATATGTATTAAAAAATATATAAAGTGCAATAAATTGTTGAAGTATTTATATACTAAGACTGTCGTTATAGTTATTGAACCTTTTCTGACAGTCCCACGCGAGACAAATACATGTGCAATTTTTGTCAGTTACGTATTTTTATTAAACCGAAATTTTATTGGGCACCACCCTTATATTTTTATCTCTTAATTATGTACTTAGGATTACCAAGTAGATTCGACGTTGCACAACCCAATAAAGTTTCATTTTAATTTTTTTTGGTAATGGGTACCTACTTCTTTCTGTAGACACTAAACATAAAATTGTTATTGTTAGATTTATTAACTAACACCGCTTTTTATTTTAGAATGTACTTACGAAAGGTTTTTTTCAAAATTTTCTTTATTGAGTTATGTAACTAATTAAACATTCATGTTAATTATTATAGTATCGATTTAATAAGATATTAAGGCATTAACTTTAATGGTAGCTTCTATTTGTTTCTTATTTTTTATTTTAGAATTTAATTATAATTTATGTGTCATATTAATGTTTATGTACGTTATAACAATATATAATTGGCTCGATTTGAAAATTAATAGAATTATAATTATGGTTTGTGTTTAACTAAAACACATTTATAAATTAATAAATATATTAACAAAATTAACTTATTCTTCCATTGCTTAACTAATTATCCCTTACTACTCATGCTTCTGATTTGTTTTTATTTTTAAAGAGCACGTAATGCTTTTCATCGCTGATTGTTGTGTAGGTCTTGGATGTAAGTACAGTTTTCAATGCACAAAACTGAAAATTTATTGGTGTGTTCAAAATGTTTATTTTTTTAAAATAAAGGTTGAAAAAAATGTTTTCAAATTTTTCGTTTGACGGCTTGCAGACGAAAGCAATTTTTCAGGAGTGAAAGGTAAGAAAACTCATAGACATCTACGGCTAAGGCAGCATCAGATAAAATCTCTGCAGTTTTATGATTGTATTTATTCACGTATAACTTATAAGTAGAAAAATCTACTTTTTTGTACTTTCTGTGTACCTACCTACATTTTAGAGAAGAAAAGTATATTCTGTAACCAGTTTGGAATACGGCATATTCTGCACGAGTTAGTTAGAATTAGTGTGGAATAGCCATTCCAATCGTGTTGCAGACTATACTTTTTCTATGACGGAGGAAGTATAGATCAATAAAAAAATGTTAAACGATGGACCCGCTTAATTCAAAATTTGGAACTTTGCAAAGTTGTGGGTGAAAAAATAAACCTTCAGTACAAGTACTTAAGAGTTATATAATTTTATAATCAATAGTTATATTAAAATAGGTCAATAAAAGGTGAGTTGGATTTCAGTATACACCATAAATAGGAGAAATCGTTGCCATATTCACTAATTCTGAACCTTTATCTTTCATCGAGTACCAATATTACATTTTCAAATAGCATATTTTATAATGAATTAATATTAATTTTTATACTACAAATACATGGGCAGAAAATCAGCTGGCAGGAACAGTAATTTTAGAAATACGCATCGGGTCATTAATGCTTGTATATTGGAAATGCTTTTTTAATATAACTTACATGTTATTTTACCATAAGCCGTAACGTTGGTTAAAATCGCGTATAACGTACCTTATGGTTTACCTTCAAATTTATGCCAAGTATAAATCAATCTTTTGTTAACATGACTCTTAATATTTAAGCGCGTAAAAGTTCGCAATTTGTTCAAAAATAAACAAATACTCGACGGTGTGAGTGACAAATTTCCTATTGTAATTGAGACAAAACCAGTGGTTCAATTTGTTGGTGCCTGTAACATGTTTAAGCAGTGCCGGCTCTGGGGTCAATGACGCCCCGAAGCAAAAAACTTTTGAGTGCCCCTATAGTATAGCCCACTCAAATTAGACAAAAAAAGCCTTATCTCGGAAAATGATTAGAAATTAACCTTTTTGAGGGTTGATGGGGGGATTAAGAAAAGCTTATTTTTAAGTAGTATTTTTTGAACTCATGGAATTCTAGGGGGGCGGGAAATGAAAAAATTAGTTTTTTAGATATAACTCGGCCCACCGCATTTTTACCGTATATGATCGAAAAATTGCTCATTTTGTAGCTCTTGAAAATCCCTACAATTTACCTCCCCAGCATCCTAGCCTACAAACAATATATATAAATTTATCAAGTTTTTAGCATGTGAATGGTGAAAAAAGTTATTCGTTGTAGTTTCTCGCGTTTATCTCTTTTCGCTTAATATATAGGAATATACCGTTGCTGAGAAAGTTGCAGAGCTTTAAAAAACGAACAAAATGAGTGCTCACTAGTTCAAACTGGTTAAAACTTGAGTCCACAGGAGCCTCTGAAAGTCGCGAATGCAGCCTATGCCGATTGCCGCACGGCGGCTGAACTCTACGCGCGTCGCCGGCGCTGGCATCCCCATCCAAATTGGCATTTACCAACAAATATTAAAAAAAAAAGATTTTAATTTTAATTGCCAATAAAATGTGCCTACATTTATTTAAAATAAAAACCAAATGTCAAACATGAAAGTAATGAAACATAATGCTAATTCAGAAAAACCAAAATAAATGTTTTCACAAATGCACTTTTCTTGCTTTTAAACTAGCAAATTCATCTATAATGGAACTACTGTCTATTATATTGCAAATATCGTGTTCAATTGCTAACATGGATAATCCCACTAGTCTATCCTGACAGATACTGGACTTAAGTAGTTTTTTATTATCTTTAATCGTGAAAAAGACCTCTCACCGGTTGCTACAGAAACCGGGAGCGTTAGGAGAATTCGTAACGCAATGAATAAATTAACAAAAACAGTGTCCAGTTCCTGAGAATACAAGTATTGCAATATATCTAACGGATTACCAAAGTTGCAATTTTTTAAAATATCTTTTAAAAGTTGAATCTCGTTGAATAATTCACTTCCAACAATGTCTTTTTCTTCTCTATCCGTTAAAACGTTTTCCAGATTTTCACAAAGTTTTTTAACATTTTTTTTATCCTGGTCATTGACTTTTTTAAGGCTCCACAAGAAATCAAATTTTGAAACGTGTTCTGTTAAAAGTTCAAATCTCTCATTAAGGGAATTTAAAGCGGTGTCCAAAATGGGGAAAAAATGACACTTTAAAGTTATACTTCGGATCTGTTGGTATTTCGTCCGGGTGTTCATAATCAAACTGTATTTTTTTTCGTCTTCTTAGTACGGAGTCCTTAAATTGGGGGGAATCTCCAACTGTTCAGTTAGTTGTTTTGCAGATTCAAGTATGACATCAAAGTGTTCATCCGTTCGAAACCCCTGAATACATGTTATTAGATTTTTTAAAGAATCAAGAGAGCTACTTAAATCCATATTAGGATTTTGTAGCATTTTGCTTACTATATTTATTCTACTTAATACTTCATACCAGATTACGACTGAGCATGCAAACTCGTACGATTTTAAGTTAAATGCGAAAGCTTTTGCTTCATGTTTTGTTCCGCTATCAAACTGAGTACTTTCATAAATATTTATCAAGGCATCTAAGATATTCCCGATGTCATTCCTGAGTGGTTCCAGGGCGTCAATTCTTGATTCCCACCTAGTGGCTGATAAAGGTTTAAGAGTTTTTTGGTTAGATAGTTTTCGAGTACATTCCATCGTTTGGTTGAAGCACTAAAGAACTTGTATAATTCGTGAATAGTGTTAAAAAGCTTATTGTTGCTGCGTTAACTTTAGCGGCATCGCTTATAACCAAATTTAAAGTATGTGCTGAACAGGGGACGTAAAACGCCCTGGGGTTCAAATTTAGAATATGTCTTTGTACTCCATTGTTTTTGCCCTTCATGTTGGATCCATTATCGTACCCCTGACCTCGTAAATTGTTGAAATTTAGTTTTAATTTTTTTAGAGTCCTCAAGAGATACTCTGATAAGCCCTTCCCTGTAGAGTCAGCGATTTCTACAAATCCCAAGAAATGTTCTTCTACAGTAAATATATTTTGTTCATTTTTATGAACAAATCTTACTATGATCGTCATTTGCTCGGTATGGCTGATGTGTGGAGTGCAGTCTAAAATGACAGAAAAATATTTAGCATCTGTTATCATTTGAATAATTTTCTGCGAAATTTGTTTTGAAATCAAGGCTATCACTTCATTTTGAATGTTTTTTCCTAAATAATGAACAGTTTGTGTATGTTTGTCGCGAATCCTACTTATATGATTTGCCATAACAGAATCAAATTTAGCAAACAGTTCGACCAATTTTAAAAAATTTCCATTGTTATTTGTAGAAATAATATCTGAACTCCCGCGTAAAGCTAGGCACTGCCCAGCAAGATATTTTATAATTTCAACAATTCTTTCTAGTACTGCTCGCCAGTGACGCCTTTTGTAAGCTTCCTCAAGTTTGCTGTCTATTCCTGTATAGTTTTGTAAAGCTTTTTTAAAATCTGTCCACTTGATAAAACTATTAAAATGTGATTTGGATGTTTTGTGAGAACTAAGCGTTTTTGAAAGATTTTGCCACTTTGAAAACCTTCACCGCATAATTTTACACTCCGTTCATCACTAAATAGTTTACAGCAAAAAACAGTAAACCTTATTTACACTACTTGAATAAACTAACCAGGTTCTTGGGACAATATCATCATTTGCGAGTTTTCTAATATAATACCTATTACTAAAGCTTCTTCCGCTTTCGTCTTTCAAATATGATTGTTGTTTCACTTGTTTCGGTCCATGTTCTATGATAATTTTACGAATTTTTTTACTAATATATTCGGGCCATGTTGCCGGATCGGCACATTGAAAACTGCTGGTCCTGGTGTCGGCGATTATGTCATTTGTACTTGGGACTGACGCAGGAGATGATGGTCCTGCTTGAAGATCTGATCCAGACGGCTGTCGTTCCGGATGAAAAATATTTTCACCTGCAGATGTGTCTTGCACTACTTGATCCTTTTCGTCTTTTTTCAAAAATTTAAATAATTAGTTTTTTAAATGAGCTTTTTCTTCTTCTCTTACGGCTTTCCTTTTTCGGTTGGCCGCCCCCGACAATTTCTTTTTTGCATCCATTTTAATTAAAATTTAAACAACAAAACATAATAAGACAAGACATGCAAAATTTTTGAATACCTGCTCAAACTACAAACATCAAAATAATCCGTGTTGTTTTTTTAATAAATACGATAGGTACTTAACACAACAGTAAGAAGAGTTCAGTAACACTACACTACTTATATGAACTTGTGAGAATCTGTACGTTTGCATTCTTTATATTTGTGCTATCTTAGTTTGTTTGGGTTTGGATTATATTACATAATAATCACCCGCCACGAAATATAAACACACTTTAGTTCAAATGATGTTTCGTAGAAATCACGAGTCAGTTTCTATGAATCATTGAAAATATAAATGAATAAAAATGAGAGAGAACTGCATTTTCAGTCAAACTGAACGTTGATGTTTGCATTCATTAAAAGTGAAATACAATTCTACTTTTGCTCATTTTTGATGATCATTATTAAAAAAAGATAACAGTTCAAATTTTATAACAACTAAATATTTCATATAGAAGGTATTTAATTTCGTTTTCATTTCTGGTTTTTGGCGCCCCTTAAAGAAAAGCGCTTCGATGCGACGCATCGTTTGCTTATGCCTTGAGCCGGGCCTGTTTTTTTTTTTATTTTTTATTATTTTTTATTTTTTTTTTAAAATTAAAATAAATTTTTTTTATTAAATTTTATTTTTTTTTAATTTTTATAAAAAAAAAAAATAATTAGAAAAAATAGGTGTTTTTTTTTTTTTTTTTTTTTTAATAAAACTTTTTTTTTTTTCCATTACAAAAAATTTGTGTTTAAAAAAAAAATTTCTTTTTTTTTTTAGTTTAGATTTTCATTATTAATATTTTTTTTTTTTAATAATTTTATTTTTTTTTGGTTGGTGTTTGTTTTTTTTTTTTATTTTTTTTCCTGTTTTTTTTTTTGTTTTTTTTTTTTAATATAATTAATTAATAATAAATAATGGGGGGTTTAAATTGTATTAAAAAAGTTTTTTTTTTATGGTGAAAAAAAATAATTTTCGTGGAAATCTAGTCAATAAATCGTGAAGGAACAGACCTAAATTCTCATGAAGATCTCGTTCTGGCCAGGAAACGCATTCTGTGGTATCTTGAACAAAATAAAAAGTTTTAATTCTACATTAATAAGTAATGTATACAACTATTATTGTTTATAGAAATATTGCAAATGAACTGACGAATAATAATGAGTCGTCTCAACCTTTGGGTTTGGAAGACGACGTTGTTGTGAGTGAACAGGGTACTTCATCAAATTCAAATGTGATAAAAAAAATACTTCACCAAAATTACATGAAATAGTAGTAGAAACGAAAAACTGTAATGAAGCACTTGAGCAATCTTCACTAGAACCTGATGTAAATATTTGTCTGTGCGTTATGTCGTAAAAGAGGCTTATCATTTTGTTAAATAGCCCAATAATGAACCTATGGCAAATCACAGAGTACAATAGATATTTTTGATCAAGTTTGTCAAGTCTATCCATCTTTTAGTATTATGACTGAACAATTGGTGGTGAAAATTGACTCTACACCTTAGCAAATTGATTTCCACTAGAAGGCAACCGAATAGTAGATTTAAGCTATGTGTTAGTGGGTACTAGATTTTCAGTATGAACACAGCAAGGTGTACACGTATGGAAAGCTACATCTTACGAAAGAATTGCGTAATGAGCTATCAAGTATATTATTATTTGGGTCTAATGTTTGCCATAGAACATATAAAAATACACTACAAATCCGAAACGCAACATGGGAATTATTGAAGCAGCATTATGGAGAACATTGGCTACTGGTGGTACATACATCCGTAGAGTTGTTTTCTGTTTGAGCGTTAATTTTAAGTCATCTGATAAATTTAAAGAAATTTCAGAAACTCTCTCAAGAGTAAGTTGTAATTATTATCTTATGCAAGGTAATTTCGCGTAGCCCGTCGGTTAGAAAGTTATCGACTTTCTAAAATTTCATCAACATACATGAAATTTGGTATATGGTTTGGAAAGACTTTCTAACCGACGGGCTACGTAAATCACCTTGTATAGCAAAATATTAAATAGTCACCCAGATAGCATGTAACCTTATGACAACGTTGCCATTCGCTTGTTTGACGATTGTCACGACAACGATAAGAACCAAAAGTTGTAACAAGCTTGTCGTCATCTGAATAAAGCTAATGCTGACGAATAACCTTGTAGCAATCTTTTCAAAAGGTGCCAGAAATACCTAAAACAAATTCAGACTTTCGATATCTAAAACGCTCTGATTCATCGCAGTTTTTCAACTTGTATTTCGCAATCGTTACTTTAGAATACTCGCGTCATTTACTAAGTATTACATGGTATTACACATTTAGGCATTCGTTTCACCTTTTGTGTGTGAATGTGAAAATTTTTTTTGTTTGTTTTTTTTATTTTTATTTTTGTTTGTTTTTTTTTCTTTTTTTTCTTTCTTTTAAAATAAAAACCGCATTTTTCTTTTTTTCTTCAAAGTTCCTTTAACCCCTTCCTTTTGGCTCGGGGGATTAGGTTATACTTTTACATTTTCACGTGATTATATGTATTATTCTTTTATTCCTACAATACAGTGGAAAACAGTGATTTTGTGATTATTGCAGCTTTCACGCACATGCTTGTAGCAAGCTTTTCACAAAGAAGAACCAAATTATAAAAATAAACTTCGTGTTATCTAGTGAGTTTCTAAAGAATTCAGTAGACGGCAGTGAAATACGTGACATCAAAAACTTCTCAACTAAAAATTATTTGTTATTGATCAACGAAACGATGAATAAAAGTGGTTTTGCTGTGTGGTTTGCTGAAAATGTCGTACAATCTCTGATGAAAAAGATTTAAAATTTTGACGAAAAAGACTCCGGGTGGGCACTTTGTGGTATCGTATCTTTGAGCGTCAATATCAATAAATGCGGAGACATATATACCTACACGCTTCCTCTTATTTGCCGCTACCTCGAGAAATCGCGCTCAAACACGCCGTAATTAACATTTAAAACAAAGACAATTGCTGCTTCTTTTGGTCTATTATCGCGGCTCTTTGGCCTCCACACAACGGAAAAAAAGCCTATTGTGTTACATCGTATCCTCATTATAATGAAAAATTAAACTTGGACGGCATGAAGCAGCCCATGACATTGGTTCAAATCCCGAGATTTGAGCGTCAAAATAACAATATTTTAATCAATGTCTACATGCTCCAAAAGAACAACGGAAAGTTTATCACTGTGCCCACGTATCTTACATCAAACGTAGAAGTCTAACCATGTCAATCTGCTGCTGATACAGGACCGTTACGAGGTAGAAGACGACGACAGCAATTGAGATGAACAAAGCAGAAGTGTTTATTAATAAACCAATTTATGTCGGTATGGTTATATTAGATATTTCTAAAATCCCCCTATATAGCTTCCACTACGAATACATAATGAGAAAATTTGGTTACGATAATTGCAAGTTTGCTGTATACAGACACTGATAGATTAATTTATAATTTTCCTGATAATATATATGACGCTATGAAAGTAGATTCGCATCTTTTGATACGAGCTAATATGCAGAAAATAATGTTTTCGGTATCACGAGACGTAATAAAAGGTTGTGGGCTTAATGAAAGATGAAAACGCGAGCAGGATAATACTAGAATTTATAGGTTTGAAATCAAATTATATAGTTTCAAAATACAACATTTAAATGTTGCCAAAGCCAGTGCACATGATGATGTAAAAATATTCAGTAAAAAAAGCAAAGGTGTTTTAGAGAGGGTTGTTCAAAATAACATTTCATTTAACGATTACTTAAAGTGTTTGACTGAAAATGCTACATTTGTACGAGAACAAAGCCACATACGTTCTTTTAAACATGATATTTTTAGTATTCGTCAAAATAAAATCGCTCTGTCAGGTTCTGATAATAAACGTTTTGTTCAAGCAGACGGGATAAATACGCTGGCATGGGGACATTGTTCGTTACCAAAATAGTTGCACGATAATATCTCATCTGTAATTAAATTATTGTTATTATCTTATTCGCGTTTATTGTACCACTAAAATTGCGTCATATTTTAAGTTACTCTTGCATATTTAATTATAGCAAATTTTTTTACGATTAGAAATAAGTTGCATTGTAACCAATATTTTTTAAGTTTTATATGCATGCTTAAAAATAAGTAGAATGCGTTTTATGGACATCGATTAGTTTGAATTCAATCAATTTTAGCTCGATGTGTACTTGCGTGTTTTAAAAAATTTGTAGATATCCATAAAACGCGTTCGTATTTTAATTATAATTAACCTTTTTTAGGTTTTATATGCTTGTGTGTTTATAAATAATGTGGGTATGTAATAAGTCTTATGCGTATCAATTAGCAGGATTTGAACAATTTTTAGTTTTATGTGCGCACGTGTTTTAAAAAATGTATTCGCGTTCTAAAAATGTATTGGTATTTTAATTATTATTGATGTGAATAATTGTGTTTACGCTCTCGCGCGTGATATGGACATCGATTAGTTTGAATTCATTCAATTTTAGCTCGATGTGTACTTGCGTGTTTTTTATAAAATTTGTAGATATCCATAAAACGCGTTCATATTTTAATTATAATTAACATATTTTTTAGGTTTATAATATGCTTGTGCGTTGAAAAAATAGTAAGTAAGTAATAAGTTTTATGCATATCAATTAGCAGGGATTCGAACAATTTTTAGTTCTATGTGCGCACATGTGTTAAAAAATGTATTCGTAGTTTAATTATAATTGATGTAGGTAATTGTGTTTACGCTCTCGCGCAGGATTTTTTAAATAAATAGATACAAATATTTTTTGTTTTTTTTATTTC